>VUQS01067940.1:3861-21954 GCA_015108495.1 Heterochromis multidens | reverse complement strand
GGATCTTGTAAGTGAGGAGAAGGATTTTAAATCCAATTCTGGTTTTAACAAAGAGCCAATGAAGAGAAGCCAATATGGGAGAAATATGCTCTCTCTTTCTAGTCCCTGTCAGTACTCTCACTGCAGCATTTTGGATCAACTGAAGGCTTTTCAGGGAGTTTTTAGGACAGCCTGATAATAATGAATTACAGTAGTCCAACCTAGAAGTAATAAATGCATGAACTAGTTTTTCAGCATCACTCTGAGAAAGGATGTTTCTAATTTTAGCAATATTGCACAAATGCAAGAAAGCAGTCCTGCATATTTGTTTAATATGCACATTGAAGGACATATCCTGGTCAAAAATGACTCCAAGATTCCTCACAGTGTTACTGGAGGCCAAGGTAATACCATCCAGAGTAAGTATCTGGTTAGACACCATGTCTCTAAGATTTTTAGGGCCGAGTACAATAACCTCAGTTTTATCTGAATTTAGAAGCAGGAAATTAGAGGTCATCCAGATCTTTATGTCTTTAAGACATTCCTACATCTTCCTACATCCTATATCTGGCTTCATGGATAGATAAAGCTGGGTATTGTCTGCATAGTAATGAAAATGTATGCTATGTCTTCTAATGATGCTGCCTAAGGGAAGCATGTATAATGTAAACAGAATTGGTCCTAGCACAGAACCCTGTGGAACTCCATAATTAACCTTAGTGTGTGAAGAAGACTCCACATTTACATGAACAAATTGGAGTCTATTAGATAGAAATGATTCAAACCAGTGCAGTAAAATAAAATAAAATAAAATAATAGTAAAATAATATAAACTATTATGATCAACTGATTGAAACTCTTCAAATAAACCATTCCTCTGCAGATGATCAGTTAGCTGTTTTACAACTGCTCTTTCACAAATTTTTGATATAAAGCTGGGTCAAGTGATGGCTTTTTATGTAATGTTTTAATTACTGCCACCTTAAAGGCCTGTACATAGCCCATTAATAGAGATAGGTTGATCATATAAAATAAAATAAATAAAATAAAGCAAAATACACTTCAAAATTGCTCCACCTATTACAATTCAGTTTAATCCCAACTTTTCTCCATAAGTTGTCAGTTAGTATTTATCCAGCTTCCTTACTGATATAAACCTCAATAAAAACAACAGACATATTTCTGATAACAGAATATATACACTATGTAAAATACAAATTATTATCATATCATCATGTTTTACAACTCCATAACTTTACCTCCACACATCAAAGCCAAGTACCTCCTTTTTTGGAAAGATAATTGTAACATCTGAATAAGCATGAAGTAGTAACTTACTAAACAAAGACATTCTTTGTATTTCATGAGGATCATATCTTTATACCTTTTTTTAAAGTGCTTTATGTTTGGATATTGCTTCTCCACACTCAAACTGTTCCACAGTTTCACTCCACACACAGAAACACAAAAGCTTTTACTAGCAGTACGCACATTCACAGTCTTGAAGTTACTTTTTCAAACCGGCCCAGGTAGGTTTGGATAGCTTTTTTTCCCTTAATAAATGAAATCTTCATTTAAAAACTGAATTTTGTTTTTACTCGGGTTATCTTTGTCTAATATTAAAATTTGTTTGATGATCTGAAACATGTAAGTGTGACAAATGTGCAGACAAATAAGAAATCAGGAAAGAGGCAAATACTTTTTCACAGCCTTGTATGTTTATATCATTATAGTTTTAAACAGGAATTAAAAGACACGTGATGCCACCTGAATTATGTTTTCTATTCTTTCTCTTCTTTAGTATCTGCAAGCTGTAACATGTTGACACTCAACATAGCAAAATAATTACTGACAAAACACTTTTCGCTATAATGTCCACTGTTTACGTGTTCTTTTTTCACTGCCTTTGTTGGCCTTTCACAATCCTGGGTGTTTTTGTGTTCATGCAAATAAAAGAGAGACTAGCTCTTTAAAAAACATTGGTTCATAGTTCTAGTAGGGTTAAAAACTCCCCATTAAGCCTTTGACATGGTGTACACAGTAATTATGCTTCTTAAAAAACAAATAAAAGCAAATTAGTTGTATTTCTACTTCCTTATTTGCAAGGAACTAAAAGCCTATGGAAGCCTTTCAAGATTCACTAGCTTGATAATAACCATTCATAGGTCTTCACACTCAAATTTAATGACAGCACAGGAACTTGAAGGAACTGGAGGAATAGGTTTAAAAGTGTTTTGTATGAAGGACACATCAAGGAGAAAAACAAATTCAGTTCCTTATAGTAAAAAAAAAGGTATAGAGAGACAGTAAAGGCTAATTTGCAAGTAAAACAAAAACATGGGTGATATATTTGTTATTCAGAATCATTTAAATGTGGTCAAATGTCTGACGATAGTGTACTTGAGTCATAATCCCCACCTTTGTTTTGATGGGTTGAAGAAGAACTGAGAAACAAACTGCTTAAACACAGAAGTGACTTTGAATTAATGGCTTGAAACAACAAAGTGGAGCATAAAAAATGTCCCTCTGTGATTTTAAGGGCAGCACCAGGGCAACCTTGTGTTCCGTGTTAGACGAACACTGTATCTCTATAGTTACACTACAACACAACCACACACGCGCACAATAATACCACCAGCGAGACACATTGTAGATGGTAGGTCAGAGCACTCTGGAGCCACAGCAAGGTTATATATTTTTGTTTGTCCTGTTTTTTTTTTTTCTCCTCTCTTGTTTCATTGTCCTAATGAATTTTTAATTGTCTCTCTAAGCTCTTAAGGCAAAAGATGTGTGTCAGAACCAATAAAGCACAGAGACCACCTGTGGCTGGTGTCTGTTTTTGGCTCCACAGAGGAAAGGGCAAAGGCAGAGATGGCTGAGAGGGGTGACAGGGGAGGGTGGGTATGGGAGCAGTGCTGTGTTTAATCCAACAGGGGTAACAGCAAGCCATGGGAATTAAACTAATCTGTAAAATGATACAAAACAACTGGGACTACCATCATCTCTGTATCCCCTCCCTGCTCTACTAGAAATGGAAGAAAGTTTCCTGCTACAAGTTGTCCAAGGCTGTATTCAACTTTTCCTACAGAAGGATATTACATGTTGATATCATTGTTGAATAAATTATTGAATGGTCCATTTGTTATTATTCAAAAATATCAGCTTTATCTGTACCACTGTCTGTCAGTGTCCCTGGCCTTGTCTGTTTATATTCAGAAGACATTGAGTTGATTGTACTCTTATCGTGGGGACTGCTATAGTGAGGTTGGAGTTCAACTATTCACTCAACCACAGAGAGATAATCAGTCCTTGGCACGACCTGATTGGCTACCACCTCTTATATGTAATTTACATCCTCTGGAAAGTGAAGCGCTTTCCTGTTTACTGGCTTTCCTGTAATATTTGTGAAGTGCTGCATACAGAGCGAAGGGAAAATTGGAAAAGTGTAAGGGTGGCGAGATTAAAGTTTGTAATTGTTCATGTAGGGTAGAAAAGAGCAACATATCTTTTGGGAGTCCAGACAAAAAAACCCAACTCCATCACCATCCATCCATGCTGCTCAGTCATATCATCTTGCTGATGTGTCAGCTAGATTATTCATCCATAATCATGGTGTGGCACCAGTGAGGCGACCTGCCAACGGACGCATATGCAGACCTTTGGTCTACCTGGACTCTGCTCACATTGCCTGCTATAAATACATAAACCTCCACAGTTCATCCAGTCTCCTCAATGAACTCACTAGTGCACTTAACTTGAGTGTTCCTGTCACTGCAGCCTGTCCTCGTGTAGAGAGGGCACCCTGTAATATTTATCACAGGGGTTTTACCGTGTTTGAAGAAGGTGCAATGATAACACAACATCTACTGCTCTTGAAGTGATCAGTTTTCAACTGAAAAGTACACTATGAACTTCAAAACTTTTAAGCCTTTTAACTATTAATCATCTGTCATATCTACTTAAAAATAGTAAATTTGTCCTCAAACTTACAGGTTAGCATTTAGTTTCTCTCTCTCTCTTTCATTGATTCCAATGAACCCAGTGTGTGTATTTATTGAATGGCAATTATCTCTGATGTCTTTCAGCCTGCTTGTTTCACACTGTCTTGGGCTAATGAGAGCTGAAGTCCCATACGGCTATACAGCATGGCTGAGAGTGAGTGGCTGTTTACTGCTCACTGTGTTGTAAGTGGGAGTTATGTAAAACCTTAAACAACTGTAGGACAAGGTTAAAAATAAAGGCAGTGAAGTCATACAATTTAGGAAACACTGGAACAGGGTCCTTTGCTCTTTTGCCTTGATACCTGCAGTACTTTTTGTGTACTGAATGAGACAGTAATAGGATATTTAAACAAACTATGAACTATATTTAGATTCTGTATTGCAGCAGTATATATCAAGCCTTTTGCTGTACGGTTGTTTGCTTCCCTTGGAAGCATGTATCAATCCTGATGAAACTGAATTGTTCACAGGTCTATGAATTGATTTTATCAGTTTTGGCATGATAAGACTTTCAAGTCAATCTGCTGCTGCTTACAGTATACAATAAGGCATTTTCTAAGCCATAAAATATATAATAAATGCTAAAACTGTTTCAAAATAACTTTGTCAATGATGTATTTTTTGGTAGCAAGAAGCAAACTGCACCCAGTCACATGCATTATAATCTCATACATTTTATATAAAATAGATCCTCTAACAGGGTCTATAGTGTTGTATTTGTCTCCTGTCTCTCCTGTTTTGTTTTGTTTTTTATGTATAGACACCCTCCCATCAGTGGTAATCGGTTTGGGCAGGGTGGTGTGTAGTTTATAGCTCTGTCTGCCTCCACCACACCTGTGACTTCCTGTAGCCAGAGGCTTCACCAGCTTTCATAACAGCCATCTGCAGAAGGACACTTGTCTGTATCCTTCAGTCACACTGCAGTGCAAATGTGCAGCACTCAAGCTAGTTCAGGTCTCAAAACTAACAAAGGCCTTAAAGTATTCATGCCAGTGTCTTCTTTTTCCATACTTCTTTTAATATAACAGGTGTTTCATACCCAGTGACACTAAATGCAACTTGTTTCTTCTGTGCCTTTATTTTATTTGGCAAGCCTGAATTGGCACAAAGGGAACATTTCCATTTCTGTAAATCATGCAGATCTTTAATCAGACTGCACTTTGTTAGCTCCATCACCTTGCAGTTGTGCTTCAGTCATATCTGATTCATTTATTTGTTTATTTATATTTATTTACACCTGCCCAACTCCATTAAAAAAAAACAATCCTGAAAACACCCTTTCAACAAAGTTCTTGTTTGCATGAAGTGCAATGACGTATGAAAGACAAGGAGGGTGTGGTAATGCTGGTAACCCACTGTGGAGTTACTGCACATTATGTGTACTGCTGTATGCAGTACTTCAGCAAGATGACCAAACCACATGGCTGCCTGTAAGTGCCTCCATCAGAAAAGATGTCTACTGTGTTGAGAACTGTATATCAAATAAACACTGAGAATGACACAGGTCATAAAAATTACTGTCAGAGACTTCCTGAACAAGTCAACATCCTGCACCGAAACAGAACATATTAATACTCATTTTTAATATTTATATGAAGATTAAAGTAGGCGCATTTAAAATCAGCAATATTTAAGATTTTAAATATACTTTTTTTCTAAAACATAAATTACTGGTATTAAATGGCTTGGCATACATGCTAATTTGATCCCTGTTCATTTGAAAGCTATACATTCTTGAGTATACTCTTCAGAAAATACTGTACAAATATCTTTAATTGCAGTGACCGGGTTCACTACCAATGCAAAAATATGCACATGATTTAACAAGCTATTAATATAACCAAAGGATAATTAACAACTAATATCTTTAAAAATGTATAAACAATCATTCTGCAAATTTAATCCTAACAAGCCACCTTCTGGTTAAAAATATCTTAATACAAATATCCAGCTGAGATTACATCACCATCAAGATTCGGGAAGAACGTGTTCCTTATTTGTTTGACCTGACCTGACAGGCTCACACCTGCCATTCCTCCTCCTTGTTATAGAAAACAAACACCTCAGACAGCACCTGCAGCACTCAAACTTACGTAATCACGCCTGCCTTACATCCACCTTACTTTCCATTGATAGCTTCATGTTTTGTTTTGGTTTCATTTCACACAATTTGTATTTCTATTATATTAAGATAAATTCTGATATCTGTGTAAAAGAGAAATGCATATACAGCTTTGAGAGGATGTATTTACTCTACTATAAGACAGAAGTGCCTTCAGCCAGTGCTTCTGTGGACATACTGGACAAACAATTTCTATTGGAAAAAAATAATGTGTTCACCTGCCATCATATTCAAAATGAGCTAATAATTTTCATGAAATTTTAAAAAGTCTCAGTTTAAACATTTGACATGTTTTCAATGTTCTATTGTAAATAAAATATGGGTTTATGAGATTAACAAATCATTGCATTCTGCTTTTATTTACAGTTTACACAGCAACATTTTTTAATTGGGGTTGTAAAGTATTGCAGAGGGTTTGTGTGACAGAGCAGGATGCTAGGGATAGGGTGAGATGGAGGCAGATGATCCGCTGTGGCGATCACTAAAGGGAGCAGCCGAAAGAAGAAGGGTTGTAAACATTGGTAACCCTCCCTATATACAATTACATGCTCACAATACAACATACTCAACAAAGAAATTAATAAATATAATTTGGCAGTGTCCTGACCTGCTTAAAACATTTTTTTTATGGTCAGGGGTCTTGGGAGAGCTGTCCAGGCTCCTTGGCCTCAGCATCCCACAATCCTTCTTTGTTTTACTTCTAGGCATTTTATCCTCATTGACCATATCCGCAGACCTCCAAACTTTTATCTTAGCTTTAACCATTGGCAAAAAAAAAAATTTTTTTTAACTGGAAAGACAGAACAAAATTATCAATAAATCAATGGCTCATCTTGCTAACAGATCATGCAAATTTAGTGAAACTCACTACAACTTTAAAGAACAATTTGACCTAATTTGAAAACACATGGTCTCCATTCTTATGTTACATCCAGAGCTGATTCCTCTTGCATACCCAGCATGTACCTAGAACAAAAACGTGACAAAATAATATAAATTGCACGCTAAGACTGCCCACCATGATTACATACAACCCACCTTATCCCCTTCACTGTACTATTTCTGTTTGTTTGTTCCAATGTCTAATGTGAAATTGTCATATTGTCATCTGTCTTTGTTATCTTTTATTTATTTGCAAATAAAAAATTAAGACTTTTTTCAGATTGTTTCTTACAAAGAGATAAGTAACTTAATATTTAAATGATATGCATTATTATATACAAAATATCTACATATCTATGAATGCTTTGTGTTTCCTGAAGAACATGGGAGACTGATTTTTAGATAAAAATCTGTACTTTACCTCGATTTCTTTCTATTTTTTTTCAAAGAAATATTATACTTTAATATACTACATTAGCTTAATAATGATTCTGTGTTAATATCTTATCATTCCCTTGTTCATTTTAAAATTAATGGGTCGATGTTAGTCTCAAAGCTTGCTAGCTGCAACATCTTAAGTTTGCTTAGGTTAGGTTAGGAGGTTTACTTTGTTATTAGAAAGTGGTGGCAGTTTCCCAAGATGTCCGTTTAAAGAAGCAGTGTGTTTTTTAATGTAGTTCCTATTAGTGGTATTTGTTAAAACATACAGTGAAACTACCAAGTGAGATTCAGATTGCTAGAAGTGCTCTCATTGGTTCTCTGGTATCACCGAGATTTTGCACACCTTCACATTCCCATATGAAGCTTACATACAGCTTAAACACACTGTACTGCATACAGTAGATAAGAACACAAAAGTTAATTATGGTACTCTGCACATAAGAAGTGCCTTGTGATGCAAATCCTGTTTAGACTTAAAATACATACATCTATATGTAGATTTGAGGAGGGGGTTCCTCACACATGTGGCTTGGCTAAATCAGGATGCCTGGAAATCATCTGTGAAAAGCTATTTTTAAGCAACCTCAATGGGTTTCAGCACAGATTTAAGTCTGAGCTTTGGCGTGGGCCTCTGCAGGGCTTCAATGCTTTTGCTCTGAAGTGATTCCAGTGTTCATATTTCGTCTGTGTTAGCAGTCATGGTCCTCAAAGAAGGCTGTTTCGATCTTGAGCCTTTGCCAGTCCAAGGCAGGGTTTTTCTCATGAATTCTTCTCAGTTCACTCTTATGTTGACTCTTACAAGCCTCAGTCATAGAATGATGCCTCACAGTGACACGCTTCACAGTTAACAATGATGTTAGATGGATCCTAGGCTTCCACCAACAATCTTTTTGCGCCTTGTTAAAGGAAATGCCATTTCATATATTCCAGGCTCCTACGTGGCTTTTTTGATGGAGTTGCTTCCCTTTTAAATCACATAGAAGTATGTTATTCTCATGGATTTCTTCATTTATAAATTCTTAAGTGATGTCTCAACAGTGACAAAAGTATGCTTCACACCAACAAATTATGTTTTGCAAAGGTTTAAATAAATCCACTCGATTTAATTCCCAAGAAATGTATTATGTAAAAAGCAAATACAAAAAATATGCTTTGGATAAAGATTATATATTAAAAATGCAAATAAATGTAATTCACTCAAATCAGCCTATAACAGCACAAGGAAGGAAGGAAGGAAGGAAAGGGGGAAAGAAAGAAAGAAAGAAAAAAGAAAGGAAGAAAACCATCAGTCCATCAAATAACTTCACAGTATTCATTCATATTTAATTTACTAGGTTCCAGGTACTTAACTGTCTTTATTGTATGTGGACAGCTGTGATTTTTTTAATTGTAGTTTTACAATGTATTTATTGGTGGTCTCTCATAATTTCTACTGCAGGAATAAAATGGTTTCAATATGATAATAAAAACATTTGACAAAACAAATGTAATCATTTATCCATATTAAAGTGTAATAATGTCAAAGCCATTAAAAGCAACTGTAATGTAACCGTCTTTATGTATATAAAACTGCCAATAATTTTCTTTGAGTTTTTTTGGCAATAAATTTGTGTTCATTTTTTTTTTTGTAACATTCATGGTTGGCCAAATGACCCAGAAAACATCAGATCCTTCAGTCCTTGTATTTCCACATCCTGAGTCCCTCTGATTTAAACAATGCTTCTTCTGTTTTGCCACTTCATGTTCAAAAAACATAATTTCAAATATCCCCCCAAACTCCTCACCTGCCCGTTTAGATAAATATTATCTATATAGAGTAAAAATATAAAATGCATCATGCTAAATGTAAAAAATAATAATAATAAAAGAGGGGCACAAGGTAGTGCTCCAGTGACTTGGCATGGCCTGGTATGCACTGGACATTACATCAAACTGCAACATCCCAGAGTGGATTTGGGCACTTTGGGCACGCCGAACCTTGAAGCAGCAGAAGACCACACCGGGGTGCCACTCCCGTCAGCTAAGAACAGGAAACTGAGGCTACAATTCACACAGGTTCATCAAAATTGGACAATAAAAGATTGTAAAAAAACGTTGCCTGGTCTGATGAGTCCATTTCTGCTGCAACATTTAGATGGTAGGGTCAGAATTTGGCATAAACAACATGTAAGCATGGATCCATCCTGCCTTGTATCGATTCAGGCTAGTGATGGTGGTGTAATGGTATGCGGGATATTTTCTTGGCACACTTTGGAACCCTTAGTACCAATTTAGCATTGTTTAAATGCTACAGCCTGCCTGAGGATTGCTGCTGACCATGTTCATCCCTTTATGTGTACCCATCTTGTTACCCATCCACAGTCACCAGATCTCAAGCCAACAAAACACCTTTGGGAGGTGGTGGAACAGAAGATTCATATCATGGATGTGCAGCAACTGTGTGATGCTATCATGGCAAATGGACCAAAATCTCTGAGGAATGTTTCCAGCACCTTGTTGAATCTATGCTATGAAGAATTAGGGCAGTTCTGAAGACAAAAGGGGGTCCAACCCAGGACCTGCAAGGTGTTCCTAATAAAGTGGCTGGTAAGTATGAGCATGAATACTATGAGAACACATTAGAAAACATTCAAGGCAATAATAAAGTAGCTCAATGGAAAACCGATTAACTGACTTGTAATGATTGTAAAACCATCTGAATCATTTCTCTGACCAATTCTGCAGCAGTGTTAGCAACTCTCTGAACACGCCGACATGTTAATGGCAATCAGCATGATGTGTAGAAGGTAAATGTTGACTACACTTGAGACATTTAATGAAACAAAAATGTCAACTTCACAGTGATGCTGGAGAAAGTGTCACTAAAGCCGGGGAGCATTAAAATCTGTACAAAGGTTCATGCTGTTCATTTAACAGCTCATGAAACATTTCAGTCAGGATGGCTGACAATGTAATTTTTCTCTAATATGACATTTAGCTGTTTTACACACAAGCAACTGCCTTTGGGTTTGGCCAGTCATATAAAACAGGCAATCTGAGGACATTACTTTGTGATCTGGGGTCATAATAGCCATTTCTCACAATTAACTGACATTTAGGCACTTTATTTAAAAACCCTAATTTTTTTTTTTTACACCACTGAAAAAAGCTGCAACCCTCGGAGGAGGTTGAATTTTACTAAATGTCAAACCGTGGTGCTCTTCTTCCACCTTTGTCCTATCGCATTAGCAGAGTTTCAAATGTTTTTCAGATTTTAAGACAGAATGTGTGTTTTATGCTTTATGTGTAATTTCCTCTTTTCACTTGCTGTACATCTATTACAAGGACATGCTCTCCACAGAAAACAGTATGATACATGCTGTATCCAGCAGGGGAAAAATGCTTCAGTTCTACATCCTTGTATTGGCCTTGTGAAAAACACTAGATACAACAGAAAATATTTGATTAATCCTTGCTGAAGACCATATACCTGGCCTTCCTTTTCCTATTAGCTTTTAGATTTAAAACACAGCACAAACAGCATCTCGGGGACAGATAAGTGCTGCCTCATGGCTATAATCAAAGTTATATGAGTACATGTAAGTGGCCATCGGTTTTAAAGTTTTGCTTGTCTGGAGGCTAAGATTCGCCTCTCCTGCCCCTCTGACACCACATATGGGATAAAACACAGTCTGGACTTAGAGTAGCCTCAGGAAAGGGAGGAGGCGGCGCTTGGCAGCTCACAGCTGATCCTCACAGATACGCTGGCTTCACTGGCTGTGTCTAATGAATGCTGTCTATTCTGGGATTAACAGGCAGTACTGTGATGGGATAGAAAGGCTTCTCAAAGTGTCTATAAGTGAGGAAAATCCAATAATAACTATAAAAGCAGCAGCCGGCACCAATGGGAGGCCATGTCACATGGCTAATAGAACAGAGGGGAGTGGGAGTCCGAGTCCAGCTGAGGGGAACATGACTTAAGGGCCTCATGTGTTGCTGTCAGGAACATGGAAGAGCCAGTCCCCTTTCATGTCTAAAAAACTACTTCAATCATCAGAAGTACGTCATGTATGAATCAGGCAGAAATTTCTCTTTAGGAGGACTTATTTTTGTCTTCATTTTTTCCACACTGTGAATTATGCCAATATTCACTCTGTAGATCTCCACATTCATACAAAAAAAACTTGCTAAAATCTCAAAACAGTACAATGTACATTCATATTTTAAAAAAGTTAATTCTAATCTCTCACACACACACAGGCACTCCACAGCTTTTGAGATCTTAAAATGACATAATGAAAAAATAAGGACAGCAAGCACAGAATGTACTTTTGGGGAAAATCATGTTTCTTCCATTATCGTTTCAAGGTCTTCAGGTGCATCAGATAACTTGACCAAATGCAAAATTTAGTGGTGTATTTATTTTATTTGATGATTGAAGGTAGGCTGTTACAGGAAACTGAAAGACTCTTTCTTTAAATAACATTACAGTGCTGAAAATAGATTCTGATATGAGCTAAAACTTAAATTTTGTTAGAGTGAGTAGTCAATACCATCAGTATATTGGATCCCCTGGGATCTAGCAATAGCCACAGGCTTTCTACTGGTTACCTTTCAGTATCAAAACAGAAGTTTGGTGTGGAGCTTCGAAAGTGAAACAAGTACCACCTCCACACTGAATCAGATTAGAAAAACTCAAGATATCTACAATATAAGTCTAGAATATTTCTAATTCATCACCTGGAAACAGCTCAAAGCGCTCTCGTATTCAAAATAAACCAGACAAAAAAAAACCAAGCAGCCTGATAATTTATCAGCCCAGCGATTCCTCAACACTGGCCTTTGTGGCTCATCTGTTACTGAATATTTCAGTTTTGTCCTTAAAAGTGAAATCATAACATTCTCTGAGCAGGGAAAGGAACAAGAAAACCATCAGTTTTATTAAGTGCATTGCAGTTTTCAGGTTCAGGGCATTCTTCTTTGTAATTTGAACTCTTTCATGGTGAAGTCCTTGAAGCATCCTCCTGTGCTGTTTCATAGCAAAATAAATGACTTGATGGTATCGAGCCATTAATGTCTTTGATTTCATTTTTGTGCAGTACCATCATAAATATGTTTTAAGGTATAAAAATCATTAAAATGACATCCTTTGACAAGGTATATACTCTGCTATTCATTAAGCAAGAGTATCTATTTAGATGTACAGCAAATAATACAGTGTCAATATTTGAATGTACATTTCAGTTCCTAAAATGGAAGACAGCGACTTAGTTACATTTTAGCATTTTAACTGTATATCATCATGAACAATGATTTTCTTCACACAGAAGAAAAGTTTGCATCATTAAACTCAGTTGCGAAAGCTTGAAAAGTTCAAGTCCTTTGGTGTCAGTCTGCATGTGAGAAACACTAACTGCTGTTACACTGTAACAAAAATGAATGTCTGAAATCAAGGTATAGATCTCAGGTTCTTAATACCGAGGACAACATAAAAGACTCATCATTACTCACTCATCGGTTTTAACTGCCATTTGAGACCATAATGTATATGCCACTCTGGAAATCAAGATGGACGGATAATAAATACTCCACATTCGCCACAGTTCAGGAAAATCTGATGATCGTGTTTGGAATGGGAGGTACATGTCCTGCTAGGCCACGGGCCTCTACATTAACATTTTTGTCTCTTAAGGCGGGCTCCACTTATGAGTAGAGTCATCTGCTCCCCTGTGATCAGCTCCAACTGCCTCGGACACACTGCTGAAACCCTGATCTCTGTGGAAACAGACAAAGCAGTGAATTGTAAGTGATGGAAACTTATGCTACAAATCTGTGAGAAACTGTATGCTGTATGAAACTATTTGTGCAAGATTTTAAGCACAGGTGTTTCATGCCTTGCTGAGGTGAACTAACAATGCTAATGGTTTAACTGAGGCATCATTACAGCAACCATTTAGCCAGAATGTATGCCGTTAAAGCCAAGTGTGGTTTTGAAAAATGCAATGATATTTGCTTATCTTTCTGCTCCAAAGATAAGCAAATATTTTTGGGGTTGGTGACTGTTTTTTTTTTTTGTTTTTTTTTTAAAGAGATCTAGCCAAATGTCAGCCAATGATGAATAAAATAAGGATCCCCCAAGATACAGTGGGGGAAATAATTATTTGATCCCCTGCTAAATTTCTAAGTTTGCTCACTTACAAAGAAATGAAGAGTCTCTAATATTTATGGTAGTTTTATTTTAATGGAGAGAGACAAAATATCAACCAGAAATCCAGAAAAAAAAATTACATAAATTGATTTGCATGTCATTGAATGAAATAAGTATTTAATCCCCAAGTAAAACACAACTTAGTACTTGGTGGAGAAACCCTTGTTGGCAAGCACAGCGGTAATACGTTTCTTGTAGTTGGCCACCAGGTTTGCACACATCACAGGAGGGATTTTGGCCCACATGTGCGGGCGCTGCAAGGTTTCAATCCATTAGAGTGTAGTGTGTTACCAATGGTGTTCTTGGTGACTGCGGTCCCAACTGCCTTCAGATCATTAACGACTCCTGTGTAGTTTTGGGATGATCCACCACCTTTCTCATGATCATTATCACCCCATGAGGCAAGATCTTACATGAAGCTCCAGATTGAGGGCGATTGATGGTCATTTTATTTTTCTTCCATTTCCGAATAATCGTACCAACAGTTGTCACCGTCTCACCAAGCTTCTTGCTGATGATCTTGTAGCCCATTCCAGCCTTATGCAGGTCTACAATCTTCTCCCTGATGTCCTCTGACAGCTCTTTGATCTTGCCCATGGTGGTGGAAAGGTTGGAATGGAAGAAACTGATTCATGGACAGGTGTGCTTTATACAGATAATGAGATCAGGAGTATCTGTAATTGATTGTGTAATATATTGGGATATTTATATATTAGAGTTATTTGTATTATTAGAGCCATTTGTTGTCTTTTGTAATATATCTATCTATCTATATATAGTATTATTTAATATTGGTATTTAAACTTGTTAATTACTGTTCTTACTGTCCTGGAGCAACTGTGACCACATAATTTCCTCTGGGATTAATAAAGTATTCTGATTCTGATGATTGATTGATTGTAATCTGTTTGTCACATGGGCACACAGCCGATCTATTGATCAGTATTAACCATCAGCTATGAACCATCAACCAAGCTCTTATTTTAACCCTCTGGGGTCGACGGATGCGCCAGCGCGTCCAAATGACATCGTCGATTTAAGATGATGTAGCAGTAAGAAGCAGCCTCGCTGAGTGTCCGTTTCAATTTGTGTCGAAAGACTCAAATGTAAACACTCTAGGTGGACAACAGGAGTGATACACCCTGTAAGTCTCAGGCCTGTGATGTGCCCTTCTGTCTTGTAGTGAACAGGAATTATTTTTTGGAGTGGCACAAATAATTTGTGTGGCATCTTATTGACACCTGATGGTTTTGTACATAGTTGTAAATAGTTGTACAAAAAACACCTGTGGCATTGCCTGCAATTTTATGTAAATAGTTGTATATAACTTTGATTTTTGCAAAATTTATACATAATTTTTTGAAATTTACAATTTATATTTGCATTTCAAGTTATAAAAATGATTCATTAAACATGTTTGTGGTTTTCACAGAAAAAAAAATCTAACTTTTTCTACTCTGATTTTATGTTTTTTGTGTGATTTTAGGTCCAGTGTGTTAATACAGTATGTCACAATGAAAAAATAACTGTAAATTCAGACATGTGAGGTTGTGCTAAAATAAATTATACCAAACAAGGCAAGGTAAACAGTTTTTAAAGGTGAAATATAAAGGTAAAATCAAAAGTAGTCAAAAACAGCCAATTATACCCTGGACCCCAGAGGGTTAAGCATCAATATGGGCTGAAGTGGGTAAAGCTTCAGCAAAGCTTGCAGTATGAAGAAAAATGTTATTGTTGACTCACGCGTTTTGGCCCACGGTTCTAATCCGGGGCATAACAGAACACATGATTCTGCGTTTCTTCACACTACAAGTGTTGCTGGAGCTTTAACTTCTTCAGATTTTATATTCTTCTGCGTGCACCTTCGAAATTGGTGAAGTTGTACCTGAAGCCTCCACTCTGTTCCTACAAGCACTGATATCAGCCCAGAAAGTCCTAATTTGTGCATGCCCACACTAAAATTTAACTTGCAATAGAAACGATGTCCAATACTGCTAAGAAAAATATGTGCTAAACAAGAATAATTCTTTATCAAAAACACCACAAAAATTCTTCTTCCTTCCATGTGAGAACTGGGCCTTAATGGTCATTTTCATGCACTTTCATACTCACTTAAGAAGCTGTTCCAGTTCTCGCTTTATCTTTATCACTACAGGTGGACCCTGATAGGTCAAAGCAGTGTAAAGCTGAACCAATGAAGCACCAGCACGGATCTTATCCATCGCATCCTGCCCACTGGCCACACCGCCAATCCCAATAATTGGTATTTTACCTACAATAACATTAACATATAGTAAGATTACTTTATATGAACAGTCTAGATGTACTGAGTGAAATGGAAACTGACAGAATTATTGGATGAGTAAATCAATCCCTACCTCTGGTGAGGTTGTACATCTCTCCGACAGTCCTAGTAGAGAGGTCTTTGAGAGGCTCTCCACTTAGCCCTCCAACCTCAGACTTATTTGGGTCCTGAAGTGTCTCTGGCCTGGACACAGTGGTGTTAGACACCATTAAACCATCCACTCCCACCTGCAAACACAGAGCATGAGCAGAGACAGAAAGTATCACAGGTGGCGGCACCTACAGCAGCAGAAGTGATGTATGTGAGTGACCTCTAATGTGAAATACTCTGTGACAAAGAAAGAGACAGTGTGATTTACTTTCTGTTCCCTCTTTAATGTCACATCCACTAAAGCGCAACTCCTCCGTGCTCCAATGAGCACAAAAACCTACTGAAGTAGTGACAAGGTAACCAAAGCATAGAGGAAGAAGGAAGCCAAATCAAGTTTTATGCAGGAATTTTTTTATAAATCCACCACAGTGGCTTTGTCACCTTATTGCAGACAAAGCACATGTTTTAATTTACAAATATAACAATTATTCCCACCTCGGTGACAACATCAGCAATATCTTGTTTGTCTTGGGCAGTGAGGTCAGGAGCGATCTTCACCAGGACGGGAGGTTTGCGCTCTTCCTGCAGGGCATCACGCTCCTTCAACACCTGAGCAGATGGTATGAGTGTCAGGTGAGGAAGCAGTGAGAGACTGGAAACTAGACAGAAAGATGGTTTACTGTGGCATAAGATCCAAAGCCTTGGAAATAGGAAGGACTTATAATACAGCCTCTGGGTTCAAGAACTGGAATACAGAAAAGATGGTTTGCAGTAACAGCATCTTATTAAATTCAAATCCTAACATGCACTAACAGTGTTTATCAAATCCATTTGAATGCTTTTATGAACGTTTTCAGCCAATTTGATGGGGACTTGATAAAAATGCCTTTTCTCACAACCATTATTATCTATGATTACCCAAGCTGAACCAATGAAGCCAATGAAGTACTCAAATTTGGAGCTGATGGGGCATGAAGCTTTTATCACAGATGTTAGCACGATTCTATGACATTCATTAACCCTGTCCTTGACTTATTTTCCCTTTTGCTGCAAGGGAAAACAGCATTTGCTCCTCGCTGGGGGGCTGTACTACAGCTGGGGAAGCTGTAAAAGCTAAAGTAAGAACAACACAGGAGAAATACTATCGAGCAAATATCAGCTAAACAAATCACTCTTAAAAGCAATTATCATTACCTGAAGGCAAAATTGTCACATAGCTACATGTCACAAAGTTCAAAAGTTCACAAGGGGTAGACTGAGATTCAGCAGTCGTCATCACGTTGCCGAAAACACCACAAACTCTTAAATTAAAAGAGCAGCGTACAGGATTTAGTGGCATTTAGCAGTGAGGTTGTGGACTGCAACCTCAACCTTGAATACCAGTCACCTAATCCGTACTTTTCAAGGGTGTACCCTACGGTGGGTGCAAATAACACACTTAACATTTGTCCCTTTGCTGGCAGACAGCAGTGAGAAAAATTCTAATTCGTGTTTCTTGCCTTTTCTAACAGACGTCCCCACACTTTTATGTCCAGAAGCAGGGGGTGCACAGGAAGAATGCACCAATAAATCAGGTTAAAATGTTTTTAATGATAAAATTCTTCCTTTGATTAATTTATGAAAAGGTTTTTTCCACCCCACTGAAACCGACTGAATTCTGCTAATGTATTAAATACGGAGAACGTAGCGTGGCGCACAAGATCACATATTTTTTACTGATTGTTGTCAGTGACTTATGTGTGGAAAATAGGTTAAAAAGGTGTTGTAGTAAATACTATATTGTTGAACTAGAAAAGAGATGCAAAGTTTAATAGGTTAGTAAACTGACATAAAATAAAAAGTACTGTGCAAAAGTCTTGAGTCACCCTTCATCTCTTTGTATTTTGCTTCCAAGGAGCCAGACTTTCTTGTAATATTTTTAAAGTGGTCTTGAGCAATAGTTCAAGGCTTTCTGAAGGTCTTTCAACTTTTTTCTTTGGACAGTGGCTGCTTTTTCACCCATTGTCAGTCCAGTCCTTGTACCTGATCATTTTCAGAGGAATGATTTTTTTCTTTGTTTGTTTGTTAAGCCACTTAACACTGACCA
>VUQS01067939.1:3918-14152 GCA_015108495.1 Heterochromis multidens | reverse complement strand
TAAACCCCACAGCCTACCTGAGCATCATTTCTGACCACGTCCATCCCTTTATGACCACAGTGAACCATCTTCTGATGGCTGCTTCCAGCAGGATAACACATCATGTCACAAATCTCACATCATCTCAAACTGGTTCATTGAACATGACGATGAGTTCACTGAACTCAAATGACCTCCACAGTCACAGATCTCAATCCAATAGAGCATCTTTGGGATGTGGTGGAGCAGCCAACCAATCTGCAGCAACTGTGTGATGATGTCATGTCAATATGGACCAAAATCTCAGAGGAATGTTTCCAGCAGGTTGTTGAATCTATGAATAATTAAAGCAGCTCTGAAGATAAAAGGGGGTCCAACCTGGTACTAGCAAGGTGTACCTAATAAAGTGGCCTGTTGGTGTGTAGTGCATGGTGTAGCACCATCAGAAAAAGCTTTTCTACAAGTCTGTTAGGAAACTGATCTGAAGACTTAAATCACAGGAGAACAGAAGAAAATCTAAAAGTTAACAAAGAACATAAAAGATCAAGTAAACTGTAGAAATACTTCAAAGGATGCCTGAATATTACAAGAAGAAAATTTTAAAAATTCAATAAAACTGAAATTAATTTCAGTCGTCATGTTGAAAAAAAAAAAAAACTCCTATTACAACAGTTGTTAAAATAATGTTAGAAAAGTCACAAAATCATCAAGAAAAATACAAAATTCTTCAGTCGTCCACTTCAGCTGCTTTCAGAGCAACATTTACCCTCACGCTGAAAAACATATTTCAATAATTAAATAATGTTTAATGAAGCAGACTGAACACTGATCAGTGATCAATAACAGGCAGGATCAGAAACAGAGGTCAAAGGTCAGCAGTAGTGGCCCCACCCACTCCTCATTGATTGCTCAACATGTTTGTTCTGTGTGAGTGTGTGTACTTGTTTTGACATCTTTGTGAGGACCGAAAATTGACATGCTACTATACTTGTGGGGACAAACTGTCCTTGTGAGGACCTGCATTAAGGTCCTCACAAGGTTGAAGGCATTTTTCAGGCTCAAAATGTGGTTTTAGTGTCAGGGTTACAATTAGGTTATGGTTAGGGTTAGGCATTCATTTTTGATGGTTAGGGTAAGGGGTTAGGGAAAGCATTATGTCAATGAGATGTCCTCACAAAGATAGCAAGACAAGTGCGTGTGCATGTGCATGTGCGCGGTCACTCACCAAACCGTTTTTATACTCGGGCTTCCCGTCGATCATCTTCATGTTCTGGATCCTGAGGAGGAGGAGGAGGAGGAGGAGGAAGGAGGGGGAGAAGAAGAAGGAGGAGAAGGTGGTCAGATGCAGCTCTACCACAGAAGAAGACTTCAAACGCGCTCAGCCGTAACGTCTCACCTGGTCTTCACGATGTCGACGGGCATCGAGGCTGCCGTGGTAACCAGACCACTGATCATGCTGGCACAGAAGTGACACAGAATATCGTCTCTAAAATAACCTGAAACACACAAACACACACACGGGTTTCATGAAGAGTGTGTGTCGCTGCGAGGTTGGTTTACATGCGTGTGTGTGTGTGTGTGTGTGTGTGTGTGTGTGTGTGTGTGATGAGCACCTGAGTCGAGCAGCGCCTGTTTGGACTGAGAGTACGAGGCCAGCTGAGCGGCGTTCACCACCACCGCCCGAGCCATGGTGGGGATGCAGCCCTGCAACAACAGATTCATCATCAGCTCGCAGCTCGGTCATTAAAACCTTCAAAGAGACTCCTGAAACAGTCTCAGAGGACCGAACGCTGCACAGATGAAGTCTGGAGTCATTTCTGTGGGAAAATAATCACCGAGGGCAGAGCTGGAGGGATGTCAGCTCCTCTCACGGAGATTTAGTGTTTCAGCACAAACGTGTGGTTTTAGTTTAGTTTCAGCACTGCATCAGTGGAGGTTTGAAATAAAAATCATTTTATTACTAAAGCTGATCAGGAAACAATGTTTAAGCAACATTTTGTTAGTGACACAACAGAAGCTGCACAAAAATGATTTATTCCAGAGTGCAGTGACAATTTCAGGGATGAAGCTTCTAGATTTAAACACATGATTCACAAAGTGTTGGCCACGGCCCCCTGGAGGGCCATGGAGGTACTGCAGGTGCCATTTTCAAAAATGTTTCAGTTGAAATGATTCGATATTTAAATGAAGTTTGATTTTACTATGAAGTGTTCATGATTTAACAAAAACTGTGGGACTGAAATGACGTATTCCTCAGTTTATCTGACCTATGCTTGTTTGTATAGTACAGCTCATCTTTGGTGGGGAAACGGTTCCAATGGAGTAAACATAATCTAGAAAAGAAGGCAGAAGAAGCTGAGATTAAAGATTTGGTCGAGCCTCAGAGGATTTTCTGTGACAGAAGTCATAGGTTAAAAAAAAATTTATATAATAAGTCATTTAATGCATATCTGAGAATAGTGACAAAGACTGTTCTGATTTTAAATTCAGATGAAAGAACTATAAGTGTAATATATTTTTAATGTATATTATTAATTATAAAGTAGTAAAACTAAAAACAAAGCCACTGTAGATATAAGAAACACTGAAGTGTTTCTTATATCTTTGCATTTTAACTGGAGAGTTAAAATTAATCTAAAAAAGAGAAAAAAAAAAAGATACTGCATCACAGTCTTGTGCATTGATTAGAGTTGTGATTACAGATTTGTGTGGGATACAGAAGACTCGGTTTAAACATGTAGAAATGGCTGATTTAGAAGATAAATACTGTATATTTTGATCAAAATAAATGATAGGTTTTCCATAATATTCTGAGCATAAGCTGTGAACAAGAAAAATTCTAAAACTTTGGAGAATCAAGACCGTCTGCGGTCAGTTTGGTTGTTTTTGGGGTGTTAAATTCATGTTTCGAACAACAACATCCAGCTCAGGATTTACACCAGTGTACTGGCAACCACTGCAGCCATAGCTCACTGGTCCCATTAACTGATCTCACACACATTAAAAAACAGCTTGAAAACCTATAGAGTTAAAAAAGAAGAAAAAGAATAAAGAACCAGTGTAATGTTACGACTCATACACCCAGCTTCATTAAACACGGCGTCCCTCAGGGATCCATTTTAGGTCCTCTTTTATTCTCACTACACTCCACCCTCGGCTCCGTATTTCAGAAACAACATTCAGTATCACTCTTTAAACAAAGGACAGTTTTCTCTACCTGCTACACCTGACAGCACCGACTCAGGGTGGAGAACCTCTCTGTTGGAGCCAAGACTTTTTAACAATTAAAAGTTATCCATTAAATTACTGCATCTGGACTAATGACTAGTTATTCAGGCCCCAGTGAAGAAGAACACCATGATGATGATGATGATGATGATGATGATGATGATGATGATGATGATGATGATGATGATGATGGTGGGAAGCTCACCCTCCACAGCGTGGTGACTCCTTCCTCTTTGGTGATTCGAAAGAGGGCGTTAAAAACGTTCTTGTAGCCTCTCCTCTGGTCTGGAGGTAGACTGCAGACACAGAAACAGCGAGGAAGACGCCTGACAATCATTTCCTGTTCACAGTGAGCAAAGAAAGCTGCTCTCAGGTGTGACAGGTAAACAGAGTCTCACCGTCCATCAGCTGTCATCCTGATCAGAGCAACCTCTGCTGGTGTCCCCACAAACGCTCCAGTGGCTCCGGCTGTCATACCAATCACAGCCTGCAGGGGGAGGACTCTGTTACTCAGCAGCATGGAGAGTGTTCTGTCATCAACACCTTTACAACTGATTAAACAGCTTATTATTCACCTCTCTGTGGCTGATTTCAGACCTTACTATTGGTCCTCTCTGCGGCTGATTTCAGACCTTACTATTGGTCCTCTCTGCGGCTGATTTCAGACCTTACTATTGGTCTTCTCTGCGGCTGATTTCAGACCTTACTATTGGTCTTCTCTGCGGCTGATTTCAGACCTTACTATTGGTCCTCTCTGCGGCTGATTTCAGACCTTACTATTGGTCCTCTCTGCGGCTGATTTCAGACCTTACTATTGGTCCTCTCTGCGGCTGATTTCAGACCTTACTATTGGTCCTCTCTATGGCTGATTTCAGACCTTACTATTGGGCTGTGAACTGAGCACACCTTGAGGAAGAAGTTTGGTGGCCGTCCATCACTGCTGGTCATTTTCTCAAACAGGATGGTGTAAATTCCCAGACGGGTCGTCGTGTAGGTCGCTTGACGCAAGAGACCTGCTGACAGACTGACAGACACACAAAGAAACTCAGAGTGAAGCAGGGAGATGAAGCATGACTTAAACTGATAAAAATCAGGGTCGGGTGAAGAGTCAGTACCCGGTGTAGATGCCTCGCACTCCCTCGTTTCTCAGGATGGAGAACAGGGCGTGGAAGCTGGTTTTATACTCTCGAGCCTTCGTCCCCTGACCGCTCAGCTGCATCCTGTTCTTCACCAGGTCCAACGGCTGCACGAAGACTGTCGCACCCATCCTGGAGAGAGGAAAACAGGACGGGGAGAAGGTTTATTAAAGCTGTGAGATTACTGAGAAAACCAGAGACAAACTACTTTATGACTCATTCAAAGACACGACAAAACCTGGGAGTTCATGTATTCAACACTTGTTATGTCCGAACAGATTTTATCTTAACTTATAAAAAAAAAAATCAGAACTTGCTGACTCTCTTGTTGCCTCCAACAAACTCTGGTCTGATTTCTGTTTGAAGGACTCATATTTTTCACTTATGTCTGGTTTCTAACCCCAAAAAACAACAAAACTTATACTTTCTCATTAAAATTTCACATTAAAAGTCTTTTGATGTGAAAATAACCTGAGGAAGAGTTGAGTTTTACAGTTAAGAGTTAAATAAAAAAGAACATGAAAACCTTAATGCTAAAGCGACGGGGATAGTTATTATTATTCTTTTGGGAAACAAACACCTGAGATCTGCTAACAAAAGTACTGAAACAGCTGTGAGGCAGGCAGATAAAAACCAACAAAATCTAAAACATGAGAATTTGTTTAGGTGCAGTTCGAGGACAGAAGCGTTTCCTCACGTCTTCTTTAAATTAATTCATGCTCCTGTTAACGGTGAAGTTGCAGCGATGTGGTAACACTGCAGCGATAAGTTATCAGCGAGTGGAAGAGCTGGCACTGTGACGGTGTTTATCAGGAGGTCAGAGTTCAGCCTCTCTTAGAAAACACAGACTGCAGGCAGGTTAAATTCCATTTAACTCGTGATGATAAAAATCTGTCTGAGGACGCTGATTCTTCTCTTTTTAATCAAAACACGTTTACTTATTTATCGCATGTATCTTCACACGCAGCTTCAGAGCAGAGTGTGCCTGAGATCATTAACATAAGATCCTGACAGGTGACAAACTGAAGGAAAACTGTGAAAACAAAAACCCAATAAAATTAGAGACGGTGCAGGAATCATCTGATTTACACTAAGGAAGCATAAACACATAATAAAAGCTGAGCTAGGACCAATCTGCAAACAGAAAGCTCTAATATTTGTTCATGACATCATTATTGTTATACTTTAAACAGAAGAAGCAGCTCTTTATCCACTGAGGATATTTGAGGATGTGTGGGAGTTTGTCCAACCAGTCAACATGCGTTTTCCGACCCCGTCCCTCAGGATGTCTTGTGGGGGGAGCTTCAGGAGTATGGACTATTGGGCTGGTTGTTGGACTCCATCAGGGCTGCCCTTTGTCACCGATGCTGTTCATAGAACTTATGGACAGCATTTGTAGGTGCAGCCGAGGGGCGGAGGGCGTCAGATTCGGTGGTCTCAGGATCTTATTTCTGCTTTTTGGTGGTGATGTGGTGCTGCTGGCTCCAGCTGGCTCCAGCTTGCACTGGGAGGGACTGATGCAGCAAAGCATCACGATATTGTCTGTGGCAATCCACACCACACCAAACATTGAGAAGTATTAGTACTAGAATAATACAATTAATTGCTTTTCAGTCCCCCAGATGGTTCCGCTTGCTTTTTTTTTTTTTCCTAGTGAGGTCAGCAGAGGTGAAGTTCAGTGTGATGGAGGAAGCTGGTCAAACATAGATGGAGGTATCAGAGAAACCTCAGAAAAGTGGTATCTGCATTTCCGTAAATATAAATGCTGTTTTGTTTTTTTAAACGAGGACAGGATGAAGGAGATGGATATGACACGTGGGATATTCTGAGAATAATACGAACTTGAGGGCTCCTCTCACAGGTCACCATCCTGAGAGAACGTTAGCCGAGGGCGGCGAAGCTAAGGTTAAAAAGTTAAACGCTGGACGGACTCAGCTCGACGAAGCTACCTCCCAATTCAGTGCTGAGAAACAACACAATCAATCAGCTGCGTCCACACAACAAAGGCTTCTGTTACAAGCTCGAGACCGTTCAGTTTGTCAGGTGGATGCAACATTTCTGTCTGCCTGACAGTCCCATTTACAGCAGTACAAATGACCGAAGTGAGAGGATCAGAGAACTTACTCGATAAAAAAAAAAAGATACTGACCGAGTTAACTTTGGGGACATAAGAAAAAATGATAAGTACTCAGTATTTCACAAAATATTTTAAATTGTGGTAATATCATACAGTGGGGTGTCTAGTGACTCCCACCTCGAGAGGCTTCCAGCCCAGTGTGAAGCAGCTGGGTTGAGAATCAGCACCTCCAAGTCTGAGATCACGGTTCTCAGCTGGAAGAAGGTGGAGTGCCCTCTCCAGGTCAGGGTTGGTGCAGCATCAGCAGTGATCCGGACACAGTACCGATGTGCTGTGGTGAAGAGAGAGCTGAGCGTGAAAGCGAAGCTGTCGATCTACATTTTTACCCTCACCTATGGCCACAGACTCTGGGTAGAGACCGAAAGAGTGAGGTCGTGAAAACAAGCTGCAAAAATGAGCTTTCTCTGAAGAGAGTCGGGGCTCTTCCTTAGAGAGAGGGCGAGGAGCTCGGCCATTCAGGAGGTGCACGGAGTAGAGCCGCTGAACAGACATTCCTGTTATGCTTCTTTGAAGACTGCTGGACGCCCGCTGCCTGGGGAGAACGTGCAGTTGGTTTGCTGTAGCGTAAATTCTCCATGGACGAGTCTGCACAGTCACTAAAACACCTCCAGGCACAAATACGTCTGCACGGCGCTCAGCCGGTGATGATGAAATTTAGGTCACGCAGACCTCAGAAGACTCACGGACGCAAAGAGTGTATTCGACACTTAAGAGACACGAAGGTCCATCCACTGCTTTTCTGTCCCTTACAAATTATAATCACCACCAACAGAAGCTGCCGTTCTTTTCCTTACATCTGATATAAAAGCAGGTCTGAGGTGAGCTCGTGAGCAGCGGATTAAGTGGTCCCATGCTGGATTATAATAATCCACTTAGAGAGGGAAGAAACATACGTCCAAAAATACAAACTTCCATAAGAGAAAACGTCCGCAGGCGATCAGACCAGAATCCGCTGCACTTCTCTGAGTGTGTGGATGGTTTCCACGTGCTCGGCTCCTGTAGTTTAAAATAAAACTACCTCACTGAGTTTGTAAGAAGAAGCCATACAGTCAACACATGTGACCTTCAACTGTTTATTAGGAGTCTGTTCGACCTGCTGAGCCTGCTGTAGTAACCTGATACACACACACACATTTACAACAGTCAGTCAGCTTCAGTCAGCCTGGTGTTCCTCAGATTAAACATGTTCATTAATCCCTGTGAGCCAACAGCTCAGACTGCTCCAAACACTCAGTTTATCACAGTTTTTTTCTATTGTTGGATCTGTATGACGTCAGACAGACCACCTGCTGCGAGAGGGGCAGCCAATCGCTGAGGCTCAGTGTGAGATAACTAAGGCTTATTCTGATGTGAGTCCATGCAAAGCTGCTCCAGGAGAGTCCAGATAACTAAGGCTTATTCTGATGTTTGAGTCCATGCAAAGCTGCTCCAGGAGAGTCCAGATAACTAAGGCTTATTCTGATGCGAGTCCATGCAAAGCTGCTCCAGGAGAGTCCTGATAACTAAGGCTTATTCTGATGTGTGAGTCCATGCAAAGCTGCTCCAGGAGAGTCCAGATAACTAAGGCTTATTCTGATGCGAGTCCATGCAAAGCTGCTCCAGGAGTCCAGCTCGTTCATGTGTGTGTGAACCTTTAATGATACAGGGTCACATGTTTAACATCTCCTGACTGATTAACCACAGATTAGATTCTAACTGAACCCTGACTCTGGATCCGGTTGCATCATCACCATGAAGCTGAGCTCAGCCAGGACTGAGCTCAGCCTGGAGACCCGAGCAGAGGTCCCCCTGAGCGGCCTGACCTCCGCTGATCTGCCGCTAAACCAGCGCTAGCCTGCTAGCACGCGTTTAGCCTGGAGGAGTCGTCAGTACAGAGCCCAGGCGGCATGTTTTCAGAAAAGCTTTAATAAGCGGAACATTCCTAAATCTTTTTAGGAGTCTGACGCGTTTAAACCGGTTCTGGTGTGAAGAAAAAGGCAGAGAGCGCTACTCGAACACGGCTAGCTAGCATACACACAGAGGGGTGCGGATCGCTTCGTGACACCGGTGTGCTGAGGAAAAATGTCCCCGCTGAATTATCGGGGTGCAGCCCCTCCTCTGACAGCCAGCATCAGCTGCTAACAGGGACCCATCAGCGGGACGGTCCGCGGCAATAACGGCCGCTGTGCCGTACTCCGGGGCGGACAGAGAGTCCACACAGAGCGGCTTTAAACGGACCTCTGACCCCTGACATTAGCGCTAGCACACGGCAGCTAGCCGCAGCACCTACCCGGCCAGCCCCCCGAACAGGAACTTGATGGCCTTCGGGGACGTCTTGGGCTTCGCCTCCGCCATGTTCCCCCCGGTCGGTCAGTGGCCGCAGAGTCCGCGTTCAGATTCCCGCCGCCCGCCTTCCTGTGTGTCTCTGAGCCGAGTCCTCCGCCTGCTTTCTCTCCGTTACAGCCGCGGCAGCAAGCGGGGCAAGGTGACTCTATGAAGCGGACACGTCCGGAGACACGAAGAGCAGCGGACCAATCAGGAGGCGAGGACCAAGGACGCGAAGACTGACGAAAAACGACGATTATCATGCTTCATTCAAAATCTCCTTTTAAACTCGGACATCTGAACTCTTCGATTTCTACAGTTACATTAACGACACATAAAATAGATCCGATATCAGAACAGCTGTAACCGTTAAGTTCTTAGTGTTATATCAAAAATACAAATGTTATTTTAAAATTACAAATAAAATAAATCTAGATATGTCAAGCTCATTGATCCTTTAACCAAAGTACATTTTTATCCGGACTCATACATGAAATGATGATGAGCCTTTCGACAAAAATAAAAACGATATTCGAACATGTATTTGCTTTTGCGGCAGGAGTACTCATTAAAACTACCAAGCACGAATGTCAGTGTGGTATTCTTATTTCCGACTTCACCTGAATGCAACAAACGCTTCACCGTAAAAAATAAAAGCAACTAAAGTATAAATAACTATAAATATGTAGAAAATATTACATTATAAATGTGTAAGTGGCAGCAAATTATACGAATACTTTATTTTGAAAGAATGAAACTATGAGCCACAATTAATTGTCAATCAAATAAAGAGAAAAAAAAAATTATTTTTACGATTCTATTGAATTTGTGTGTTTATTTATATGATACATCGACAATAATTTGTTTTATTAGTGTCAGTATTAATAATTAATACTGATGTCACCCGTTATTACAGCGTAAACACAGCGTCAAACTAAGGTGACTGACGTGACACACTAACCAATAGAAGGCCGGTATTTGGTGTTGCTGAACGCTCATTGGCTGAGAGTTAGAGAGGGGACGGGATCTTTCAAAAGCAACAGCTTGCCGAGGAAGTAGATCCGTGAAGCGGTAAGTAGAGACACGGAGCGGTTTTATTTCTATTTCTACCGGATTAAACTCCCATCAGACGCCTCGAGGTGACCGTCCAGCAGCCGGGGAACGTCTCCCGAAGCTGTTGGACGGTTTCTGCTACGTCACGTTGTCGTATTTTACCGGTTATTTGGCGGGTCGGAGTGACAGAGCAGCTGGCATTAGCAAACAGCAGGAAGCTGAAACGAGGTGGTAAAGAAAAAGGAGGTGGAGAAGGAAATGAGAAGACAGAGAAGGAATAAGGAGGTAGAGAAGACAAGGTGTTAGATAAGAAATCATGGAGGCAGAGGAAAGGAGGTAGAGAAGGATAAAGGAAGCAGAGAAGGATAGAAGGAGACATTAACTGATTCTTTTTTCT
>VUQS01067938.1:0-13543 GCA_015108495.1 Heterochromis multidens | reverse complement strand
CTGCAGTTTCACTAATTGGTGTGTGTCATCTGGCTTCATGGATAGATAAAGCTGTGTGTCATCTGCATAGAAATGAAAATGTATGCTATGCCTTCATGTATAATGTAAACAGAATTGGTCCCAGTACAGAACCCCGTGGAACTCCATAATTAACCTTAGTGTGTAAAGAAGACTCCCCATTTACATGAACAAATTGGAGTCTATTAGATAGATATGATTCAAACCACTGCAGTGCAGTACCTTTAATACCTACAGCATGCTCTAATTTCTGTAATAGAATATTATGGTCAACAGTATCAAACGCTGCACTGAAGTCTAGGACAACAAGCACAGAGATGAGTCCACTGTCAGAGGCCATAAGAAGATCATCTGTAACCTTCACTAATGCTGTTTCTGTACTGTGATGAGTTCTGAATCCTGACTGAAACTCTTCAAATAAGCCCTTCCTCTGTAGATGATCAGTTAACTGTTTTACAACTACTCTTTCAAGAGTTTTTTGATATAAAAGGAAGGTTGGAGATTGGCCTATAATTAGCTAAGACAGCTGGGTCAAGTGATGGCTTTTTAAGTAATGGTTTAATTACTGCCACCTTAAAGGCCTGTGGTACGTAGCCCATTGAGCCCTCCCTTCCTTCTGACTTGATGCTAAACAAAAAAAGCTGTTCTTATTAAAACATGTATTTTTATCATTCATCATGTTTAAAAAAACTGATGAAATCCATTCACCAACATGTCAGTCATTCCTTTTGCATTATAAAATCATCATTTCACCAACTTCACCCCCCTCAGTTTTTCTCTGTGTTGCAAGGTTTACACTCCTAGCCCGCAAGAGGCTGAAGAAATACTGTGCAACCACTGAAGACCATCAAGGGCACCTCTGGCAATGGATAAACAACCACACATACAGGAAGATTGCCCTCCAGGCCGCAAGTGATTCATAGACTGCACAGAACCGACAGATGACTTAAAAACCCGGCTTCCTTTGTTGCTTCAGATGGCTTTAGCTGTAGCACTTTTGCTGACTTTCAAGAGGCAGGCCACATAAGTCAACTGGCCGGCTTTGAAGGTACATTTAGCATTTTCTGAATGTGTACAAAATCCTAACAGACAAAGTATTATTTAAAAAAAAACAGACATGTTTTCTTTCACTGTAGTCTAGTTATTTACACACATCAGGCAGCAGGGTGAGTTCTTCTACTATACTACTCATACAATCATACACAATCAACCTTAAACACTAACCACAAACATTGTTGTGTGTTGAGGCACAGATCAACAATGAGGTCAACAGACAAAAAGCCGTGAAAAAATTCATAAAAAATCTGTGTCTAAAGTGTTTAAAAATGAACAGTCATAAAAAAACTTCATCTAAATGACCCCTGTCAGAGTTAAATGATTTAATAGCCGAGGGAATTAAGGATTTTAAGTATCTATTTGTTGTGCACTGGAGTACAAGTTAGCAGCAACCTGAGAGCAACTTCCTGAACTCAGATGACAAAACATGGTTAAGATGGTTAATAATGTTTTTTTCCTTCTTTATCACCTGATTTTCTCAGAGTTAACACAAATCTGAATTGCTGCTATTATTGCTGATTGTTTAAAAATTATACTTATGTGAGAAAAGATCTGTATGAGCCAAAACAGTTTATTACCTTTAAAATTTAGCTGACTTTTTAAATTTCTTTACAATTTTTTTTTATTCTGTCTTTGTGTTATAGTAAGTGTCCGAACAAAAAGGTAGATCTTTTCCTCCCATGCTAATTTCAGAGTTATAATTTCAGAGATTTAGCACATAATGTGCACTACCAGGAAGTGTTTTGAATTGAAATAAATTTTTTCTCTTCATATTTACAGTTTGCAGTTTTTGATTGTATTTTGATGGTGTTATTTTACCATACAGAAGCAAAGCATCACTTCACCTCTTAAATAAAATATTCAGAATTAATTTAATTAAAGACATTATACTAAGCAATGTCTAATTATCAGTATTTCTGTCTTTATAACCACCAAAATTTAAAGTACAATGAGAAACAAAAAACTGAGAAGTCTAAGTATATCACATGTATGTATGTATGTTACGACAGAAAAAGGGATTAATTACCACTGAGGAAAACCACTTTTGTTTTACTGTGTGGTGCACCAGTGAACAATTAATATGCATGTCACAGTCTTTTTCATTATGCGAACTATGGCTCATAAAAATTATGCAAGAACCACCTCCCAGCAGAGACTCCTTTATATCCCTATCTCTGTTCCTCTCACTGTTTCAGTGTCCTACATGTGTGTGACAGAACTGTAACAGAGACCTTGGGAGCAGTTGAATAGTGGTGTGTGAACATGTGTCAGTGGAATATCTAATGGGAACACCATGCTCCTAATATACAGTCCATCTGTAGCCTGCACAATGAATAACAACAGCTCTTTGCAATATTGACTCCACCCTGCTCTCCCATTTTAATGATTATGCCTTTGTCCTTTGTGGAAAAAAGTCCTGTAGGAAACATTCCATTACAGCGTTGCAGGGCTGGGAGGTGGGTAGGAGGGTGGGCTGTAGAGCACGAGGCTGGCTCTCCTGTCACATCAGCTCTTTATTATTCATTAGGATCTCTTTCTTTTCCCTGCGTAAAAGGACCTTGATAAGCTATGTTTATTCATACACTAACCTTTTTAAATATTTCCAAGAGCTCTCCAACAAAGACCTACCTGGCATACCTAACACCTAATCTTTGTTTCATTATTCAGCCCTCATGCTCTCACGTCTCGCTTAAGATGCAGTACATGAGTTGTGCCTCCACACTTCATCTTTCTTTGTATTTTGCCATCATCCTCTGTCTCTGTCCCTTGCTTCCACTATCATTTCATTATTTAGGTTTTTTTGGTCTTTTGTAATGTATTATATTAGTTCTTCATTCTTTCCTCCTCCTCCCCCCTACAGCCTGCCCTCTTTTTCTCTGGCTTTCTCTCATTCAGAAGTCCTTGCCTGTGCAGACTGATCCCTGAAGGCAGCTTGCTGATTAGTGCAGACTCCCTCTTCACTCTCTCCACCTCAGGCTCACCTGCCCACAGTTGTACTTTTGAAAATTATTTTTAATGCAAAGGTTATTGTCATACTGTGTACTTCTGTAAATGAAGATGGCCCCCTGTAGGTCTACTGTGCAACAACAACAACTTCAATCTCATTATATATAAGCGTTAACTTAATGTTAACTTTAAATCTATGGCTGTGTTTGGATCCTGTAGGAAACACCTTTGCAGAAACAGAATGTGAGTTTAACATTTAACATCTTAATTAAGCCAGCTGTCTAAGTTCCATTCAGCCTGAAACTCTTCTTTCCCCCCTTTTCTTCAGGTTCTAAATTGTTAGCACATAAAATCATGTTCCTGTCCAGCTCCATTTGTCTTCTATAAGTGGCTCAACAAACCATACTCCATTCTCTATTATACCTATACCGCTTGGATAGATACGTAAAGTAGTTAGCACGAGCAGACAGGTTTCTTTTTCTCTGTGCCCACATCTGCTAGTCTGCCAGCCACCCATGATACTTGGCAGGATATCACTTGCTGCAGTGAGAGATGTAGCAGCACCACCACTGGCACGGTTGGCACGCTGTTAGGAGATGGGCCAGCTGTAAGCCCAGATACTGATGTAGAAACACAGGCTCTGGTACTGGCTAACATAGGTAAGCTGAAAGGTTTCTAGGGCAGCAGGGTTCCAACACAAGCGTGGCTCAAATCCAAAAGAAGAAATACTACACATACTCAATATACACTCTAGTAATTACAGTAAGCATTTGCCTTTTATCTCTGCTGTTTCAACTGATGTAACCCTGTGTTAGGTTTAATGATTTGTTCAGTGACTAACTGTTAAAGAATTCATGTTGTTTATGATGTGTAAGGAAACCTTTTCACATACTAGCTGCTTTAGCACTGCAAGAAGAAGGCCAAAGGGGAAAAACAAAAAAGAAGTAACCTTTAATGTTTACAATGTGTGATTTTCAGTACTGATTTCTAAATAACTGTGACTTTATTCTGGTAGTCTTTCATATCCACATTTTCATATGTGTTTTCCCTTAATATTCAAGCAGATAAAGCAGCGTAAGTGGGCTTTGACCTCATTATGAGTTTGTTTGGACATAAAAGAAACAACACCAGCAGCACTGCTACAAAAACATAATGCAGAGGAGGCATAAGTTGTATATCCGTTTTTTCTGACAGCTATTGAGTGCATCAGGAAATGTTTATTCGTTAAACTAATTACTAATTTAAAAACTGTGCCAGTTTCCAATTATTCTGTCTGGGTTACTTTTATTTCAATATCCACTTTCTTATGTTCTTTCACACAGTGTCAGCCTCACGGCACTGTCAATCACTATATAGATCTGCCTGTTTGTTTTCCCTTCTCACTCCCATTCTTCCTTGAGATGAACTGTCACATCCCCTCCACTGAGCATCAATCCACTCTCTGCAATCTGCCCCAAAGTTAGCGATGCCAAATCCATGACGGCCTCACTCAATCCACATTTTCCACCCAATGGAATTTGAGGACACATAAACCAAACCTTGCTTGGATATGCACATTCCCACTCTGACTCATCAATCAGGCCTCATGGGTGCTGTCATGCCCCAGATTGGTTTTTAGCTTTCCAGTGAATTGATTGAGAAAAAGAAACTTAAAGTAATGTGTTTGCCAATAAGTTGCCACAGCAGCTCGATTTGAAATGGCATTAGGCATCGTGACTGCCTCTACCTACGATCACTGAGGTTTGTTGATGCTATTTTGGAGCATTCCTGCCTTCTCTATTGGCCACAGAAACTATCAAACTATCTTAAAGTACCCTTGGATATAACTTGCTGCCTAGCGTGAGAAATAGGAGTTTGTGCGAGGCAGGAAAATGAGTGAATGTGAGGGGTAAGTAAGTAAGTGGGGGCGAGAGAACGAAGGAGAAAGTGAAAGCTTGGCGCAAAGAGTAGAAATCTGAAAGTGAGAGAAGAAGGAGCTGCAATTCAAATGCAGCAATCTAACAGAATAATTTATTGAGTTTCGGCAGCTTGGTAAAGAGTTTCTGATAAATGGAGCAAGTCGCACTGAACTGTTATCAAAAAGAGAGAAAGGGGTCATACCAATTGAGAAAATACACAAAAAAAATTTGAGCTACAGCCTTCAATTTGTTATTTCATGACGACAGACTGTGAGGTGGTGGGACACTGTTGTCTCTTCATCTGGGGATTGAACGAGGTGTGATTGTATTTAATAGTCATTTATATAGACTCTATAGTCATTTTCTACACAAACAAAACCAAAGCAAAGAAAATTAGATTAGACTGGTTAAAGGTACATGCAGGATAACCAACCCAATTCACATTTTCTTGCTCTATACACATATATAAACAGAATATTTAGATCATTATAATTGGGAGAAAACTTCAACCTCGGAAACATTAAAGAGAATAAGTTCAGCTGAGAACCCCAAAACATCTTATTCTACAAACAAACTTACATCAACTGAAATTGATTTTTAAGGACATCTCCAGAAAAAGCAAAGTATTTGCAAACTTGGGGAAAGAAGTCTTCAACTGATCTTTATTGCAGAAGACAAATGAGATTCAGGTGGCTGAACTTACACTATAGTGCCAAAAGTATTCGCTCGCCAGCCTTCACACGCATATGAACTTGAGTGACATCCCATTCTTAATCCACAGGGTTTGTGATGTCGGCCCACCCTTTGCAGCTATAACAGCTTCAACTCTTCTGGGAAGGCTTTCTGCAAGCTCGAGTAAAAGTGCAGTTTTATACATTATATGTGGCCCAGTGTAATGTAACCAGCTAATGGCTTTAGGAGTGTTTATGAGAATTTTTGACCATTCTTTCAGAAGCGCATTTGTGAGGTCAGACACTGATGTTAGACGAGAAGGCCTGGCTCGTAGTCTCCGCTCCAATTCATCCCAAAGGTGTTTTATCGGGTTGAGGTCAGGACTCTGTGCAGGCCAGTCAAGTTCTTCCACACCAAACTCGCTCATCCATGTCTTTATGGATCTTACTTTGTGCACTGCTGCGCAGTCATGTTGGAACAGGAAGGAGGCATCCCCAAACTGTTCCCACAAAGTTGGAAGCATGAAATTGTCCAAAATGTCTTGAAGCATCAAGAAGCATTAAGAGTTCTTGTCACTGGAACTAAGGGGCCGAGCCCAACTCCTGAAAAACAACCCCACACCAAACTTTACACTTGGCACAATGCAGTAGGACAAGTACCTTTCTTCTGGCAACCGCCAAACCCAGACTCATCCATCGGATTGCCAGACAGAGAAGCGTGATTTGTCACTCCAGAGAACACATCTCCACTGCTCTAGAGTCCAGTGGCAGTGTGCTTTACACCACTGCAACTGACACTTTGCATTGTGCTTGGTGATGTAAGGCTTGGATGCAGCTGCTCAGCCATGAAAACCCATTCATGAAGCTCCCTACGCACTGTTCTTGAGCTAATCTGAAGGCCACATGAAGTTTGGAGGTCTGAAGCTATTGACTCTGCAGATAGTTGGCAACTTCTGTGCACTATGCGCATCCACTGACTCCGCTCAGTGATTTTACATGGCCTACCACTTTGTGGCTGAAATTTCACAACTGGAAATTTGGCATCCTATCACGGTACCACGCTAGAATTCACTGAGCTCCCGAGAGCAACCCATTCTTTTATAGATGTTTGTAGAAGCAGTCTGCATGCCTAGGTGCTTGATTTTATACACCTGTGGCCATGGAAGTGATTGGAACACCTGAATTCAGTGATTTAGATGGGTGAGTGAATACTTTTGGCAATATTGTGTATTTCAAAATAATGGGGAATTTTAATTAAAACAGCCTGTTTGAATGTCACATATCCAGCCTCCTGTTGAAAAATTCAGCCTGGATTTTGAAATTAATTTTAGGAACATGTGTTTTTGTTTTGTTTTTTTGTTCTTTTTGACAAAAATAAATTGGCAGACACAACTAAAACATGACAGCCTTTACTGAAGTTCACATAGTCATCACAGTGGTGATGTTTGTCTTCCTCCAAACAGCCTTTTTGTCTGAATTAGACCAAAAAAATAAAAAATTTACAGAGGTCAGTGTTGATTTAGACAAAAAGTGTCTCGATGTACTCCACATGGACTTTCAGCTTTCAAATGGTTTATAGCGAGAAGTACAGGTCCCTCTTGGTCTGAATTTAAACCAATAAAGAAGAATCAATTGGCAGACTCAATAAGAAGCTGTCTGTGCTTTGTGCTAGTTAATATTTAAAGAGTCCATGAGTTGGCTGGCTTGCTTTTGCTCTACTTTAGCACACTTTCATGTCCCTGTAGAAGAATTTTGCTTTTACTTTGCATGTTGGCCAGATATTAAACAACATTTAAGATCCAGTACTAATAATATACTAACGCTACAACTTAATATTGTCTTACCTCAATTTTTTTACTAAAGTTAATATTTAAGTAATAATTTTTTTCCAAAGGTACTTGGATGCAAATTTATGCATCCAAGTACCTTTATGTAAGACCCAACAGAATTGCAAAGCAAGATGTTTCTTAAATTCAGCTTTCAAGGCCAACACCAAATCAGCTACATCAATGGTTGTTCCTTTTTTTTTTTTTTAACCTGGTATTGATTTTTTTTAACCACAAAGTAATTGACATACAATAAAGCTATCTATAGAAAAGCCTAGAAGAACAGTGAACGTCTCCATTGCAGGAACATGACATTATGAGCCTGGTTTCAGCTCAGACACTTTTTGATTTAGCAAACCATGAATCCTACGCTGCAGCAGCAAGATTAGAGCAGAATGTCATCTGCTGCTGAGTTCTTATGTGAATGCCAAATATTAAAATATCTACAACAGGCTTCATCATTATAAGATTGCCTGACAGGTCTTTGTCACTCTGTGTCCTCGGAGATTCTGTTACTGACATGGTGGAAACATATTCATGAAAGACTTGTTTTAAGTGCACCATTACTGAAGTGCTCTCAGTGTCTCAGTCTACAAGCAGTACCTCTGTCTTGCGAACTACAGGTGCATGTGTAAACGTGTAAGAATGAACACAGTGAACCTCCCTCAGCCCAGTGAAAATGTATAATGTGTTGTAAGGTCAATTACTGCATTGGCAAATGGATGTTACGCCAACAGCCTCATTGCTTGATATGGGTGAAGGTAAGGTTATATGACAGCAAATAAAACAGTGATTTGCAAAAGCGATTGCTTGCTTCACAAACACTTCCGATGGCCAGAGCATGCAGAGACAAGTTCCCTGATTGCTTATTGATCATGAATGATTACCTCAGTGAGAGATCATCAGTTCAAGGTTACAAAGGTCAGTCAAACAGACCACCAGGACTAGAGCAAAACAGTTATTAATGCTTTACTGAGTTCCTCAGTAACACATGTGTGAATTCTTTATAACTTGAATGTTATACTAAACTTGTCTCCTTGAATTATGTTTCTAAGCTAATAAATAGGTTTCAATGAAGCACAACTGCAAGGATTATGTTCTACCTGCTGGTGAACTGATGACATATCAACACTCCAATAATGGTTTATGCCCTGCTGCGCAGTAGTGTCCTTATTTTAATCTGTTAAGTTGTCGTTTTAGGCTCCAGTCCCCCCAAGACCCTCATGGTATCATCAATACTTGAATCCCTGGCTAATTAAGATTTTTGTATGGAGATTAAGCTTGCAATCATGAATTTCTGGTAGGAAATAATTAAAACTACTCAGCAACACATTATTTACTAACCTTGCATTGTGAATGGTTTTATCTTAGACACTCACACATACACTCATAGTTGTAGTTTTTTTTTTTTTTCAATTTATTTTCAGCAGGATTTCATCTTATCCAGGTAACTTAACCCTGGGTTTTCTGTACTACGAAGGTGGTTCACTTCTTATCAGGGTATATTGCCATGGTAACTTATGCTACAAACCTAACCTGCTCTGGAGCAGGCTAGGTTCTAGATAAGTGATTGGCGGGTGTGAAATAACCACCTACTGACCAATCAGTTTTCCGGAAAATAGCATCACCACACCTGGAAGATCCCTTGGATCTTGTGAGCTGATAGTAGGAGGGTCTAAAGATTTTCAGTAGCGTCTAATTTCTTTGTATTTCCCTGATTATTATCAGTATGGAATATAGTTTCTTAGATGCAGCTTTGTTCCTTGATTTATTTCCCACTGGCTGCAGGCAATTTTACAATTTTAGTGTTCTATAAGCACTAATATATGATCCTGAAACAGAGCACCTATTTATATCAAATTTGCACGTAATTCTGTTTGTATATTTGTTTTTTATTTGCTCTCAGACCATTAAACCACTAAGGCTGCAGCTGAAAGAATAAAAACTGTCTTTTAAACATTAATTCAATGAAATACTCACTTATAATCCTTCAGATTCTCCCATGTCTTAATGATAGAGCTGTGATACTGATGAGTCTGTTAATTTACACAGTCGGCATTCTTTCCAGGCTTTAAATAGGCTAAACTTTATAAATACAGCAGGTCTTTTCTAAAGCACTTAAAGTACACACATTCATAAAGCCCTTTTAATAATGTACAGTGTTTTTCCTCTCACATACTCTCATGAACCACTGCTTTGTCTGCACCAGCTGTGTTGCTTTCAGTCTGTATTTCTGTATGTGTTTAACTTCTCCATATTTTTCCCATAGTATAGTTTTATCTTCCTTTGTAAAATCAGCCACTGTGCTGCCAGGACACTTATCCATAAGTGTGATTGGTCAGATGCTGGCAACTCCACCCCTTTCATGTGATTGTGCTCACATCTGGATTGGGAAAACCCAGGTTAATTTATCAGTAACTAGCTTCATGTGACTGCTTATCCTGATTGTCAATGTTAGGATCAGTGAGTCCAGATAACAAAAAGATACCCCTTCATAGTACAGGGCCCTACAATGGTGCCTCAGTGCTTGTTTGTGATTTGGAAACTGGGGGAGGATTTGGATCAAGAATTAACAAGTAGTTTATTGAAATCAGAAGCAGGATAATTGCAAAAACACTAATATTGAATGCCTTTTCGAGAAATGATTTGATTCTGTAGTACAGTATCCACTTGAAGCAACTGTAGAATTGTTTACGTTTTTCTGGCTACGTTTTGGCACATAGAGCACTTAGGTTTTGGGGGAAATTACTGAAAAATCTGCAGTATCTTGTGATATAACATGTTCTTTTCTTTTTGCAATTAACTGAAACTTCAACTGAAGTTAACAGTTGAGTCTTTTGTATGACCACCATCCCCCACACGTCCTGCTTTTGTTCATCAAAGTAGCACTTCATTCATTAAACAGTAATCCTATCATGTGTACAGAAATGTGCAACTGGCTGAATTATCCCCCAGGCCTGCATTTCCTCTCAGCTCAATAGAGACTTTAGCCTCTTTCCGCTCATTGTTTTTCATCCCACAATATTACTCCTCATGCCTGCCAGCTTGATCCTTCACAGCAGTCATGATATATTTTCATTCATTTCATTTTCGTACAGATACCATATATAATCTGATTGCACAGAGACACAAAGGGTTAGAAAGTATATGAAGAAGCATAATGTCTTTCTGAGTTGTGATGTGAGATTCAGAGTAGTGGGAGGCATGTGTGCATATCATGTAGCTTTTCATGAGAATTAGGGGAGACATTTGGTGCTCTAATCTATAGGTTATTAGAGGAACAGAGATGAGCACAAGATTGTAAACCATATTTCAAAAGGAACTAAGCAAGATAAAAACTCCTCAACATTCCTTTGCGTCTCTGTTCCCCAGCTGTGTGTATCAATCACTCTCTAATATTCCCAGCATGTCTTTGGGGGTCTCTCTGTTGAGGCCCTAGAGCCCAGCTTATGGCAGCTCTCAGATCTCTCACTCTTTCATGTGAATGCACACTGAAGCTTCAACATTTCCGACCAGCATTAAGATTTAGAGTTTCCTTTGACGTGCAGTATAGGGCAAAGGTTTCTTTTGTGATGATGAATTTTTCCCATAAATCTGATAGGCCAGTGGCCAAACTCAGCTATACAGGGCACAGTGAGGGTGTCTAAAAAATGTGCCACATTTTATCTATAGATATTCTTATCTATAAAAATATAGTATTTAATTTTAGGTTTGTTGGTGCTGTACAAGGGCAGAACAGTGGCGTAGTGGGTAGCATTGTTGCCTCATAGCAAGAAGGTCCTGGGTTTGACTCCACCATCTGTGTGGCATTTGCATGTTCTCCCTAAGTTTGTGGGGGTTCTCTCAAAGTACCCTGGCTTCCTCCCACAGTCTAAAGACATGCAGTTAGAGGGGTTAGGTTAATTGATGATTCTAAATTGCCCATAGGTGTGAATGGTTTTCTGTCTCTCTGTGTTAGCCCTGTGACAGACTGGTGACCTGTTCAGGGTATACCCCGCCTCTCGCCCTATGGCAGGTGGGATAGGCTCCAGCCTAATCATAAAGAGCTTACAGCATGACTGGCCTTTTAACATGTCTGTGTTGAATTGTATTTCTTATATTTTGTTTTAACAGTCAGCTCCTTTACGCAGAAATTCTGCTGATATGTTAGTAAGTTTTCTCAATAACATTATAGTGACAAGCCTGCCTGGGAGGAGGTATGCGTGGATGGCCCACCCTGTCTTATGGCATTTTGTGAAATAATGAAATGAAATTTGTTTATGTATTTGGGTTAGAAACAAATATATGACACAGTTTTGGTTAATTTAAGTCAGCAAAAACAGTTTGATTAAGGTCAGGAAAATTCTTAGCTCTCTCTTTGTTTCACTCTCAAGTCACTGTAGACTTTTTACATCTTTATCTACTGTAACCTCAACCAAGTGGCAGTGCCTGAAGATAACCATAAAAACACATTTGCTGCTTGAAGAAAGGGTTGAATCACCTCATTTGGATTAAGTTCCAAATTGACAGTCAGTTTGGTCTGTTTAGGTTACTGCAGCACTTTGCAATGGTTTTAGTTGTGGCTCAGTCACAACACCCTCAACCTCTGGGCAACCACTTTCAAATGCAAGGCAACTGTACAAGGCATCTATTGGAAGGCAACTTCTCTCTAAACACTTGTAGTCTGACTCAGATTGCCTACAATCACTGAGAGACAGACTGGTGAAAGTTTGCAAATAATTAACATCTAATTTGTAAGCACAGACAGATTGCCAACACGTTGCAATCAATGTGAGTCTGTGCAATTTGGCTGTAGGGGACTCAACTCAACTGGTTGTATTTTGGCTATTTTCTGATATAAAAGCAAAGTTGCCGATCATCTCTGTCATTTCAAAGTTAAATTGCTATCCAGGAGCAACTATGCCAGTATTTGTTGAGGAATTTTAGAATTTCTGTTGTATGTTGAGGTTCTGGCTGGACTCTGAATGTAAGTTAATGTGAATTTCTGTTTGATGTTAGTGACAGTTAATCATCTTATTACCACAAACAACTGGCAACTTAACCCCATTCAATCACAAACCAATAGCGGAAGGACAGCAGACTGACACCGACTTAATGTCATTTTATTGCTGTCTTGACACACCAAAGTCGCTTTGAAGGCAGCAACTGACTGCAAGTGGTTGCAGATCTGCTCCATGTCTTCAAAGTAACTATTTTGAAGATACAAGATCACAAGTTCATTGCACACAGTCAAAAAAAAGTTGGTCATTCTGCGATCTCCAACCACTGTTTTACCCAGTGAGACTGTAGCATTAGGCAGCTGTTCTTTACTACATGTCTACCAGATGTTTCCCAGTTTTTAAGTTTTATGTTTCAGTTATGTAAGTAAAATGGTTTTATTATTGTTTCTGTTATAATTGTTACTCCAACTTTTTCAGTTTGCTGTTAATATTTGCATCCTGTTAATTTTATCATTAAAGACTGTGCACACACTTATGTGAGCTAAGAATTTTAGAAAAACGAAATTGCTATGAAAAGTACAAAAACTACAAAAACTTACATAACTACATTGAGAGTGGTCTATAATATACATATAAGAAAGTAAAGAGCTTCAAAGCTTTAAAGAAAACGAAAAGAACAGCAAGATGTTGCCTTGTTTTGATGAAGTAATGTCTGACTTTGTCCAAACATCAAATAATGTAGAGTGCCTTGCGAAAGTATTCATCCCACTTGGCATTCGTCAGGTTTTTTTGCCTCACAACCTGGAATCATGTTTCGCAATGACATTTCATGTGATGGATCTGCACAAACTAGGCTACGTTGGTGAAGTGATAAATATGAAAAAATATAGAAAAATTAATTTTTAATAAATTAAAATCTGAAGATTGGCATGTGCATAAGTATTCAGCCCCTTTGCCATGAAGCCCCTAAAAAGTCCTGGTGCAATTTCTGTCAAAACACACATAAATAGTGAAATGAAGTCCACCTGTGTGCAATCAAAGTGTCACATGACCTGTCAGTATAAACAGACCTTTTCTGAAAGGCCCCAGAATTTGCAACACCACTAAGCAAGAGGCATCACACCATGAAGACCAAGGAGCTCTCCAAACAAGTCAGGGACAAAGTTGTTGAGAAGTACAAGTCAGGG
>VUQS01067937.1:0-14161 GCA_015108495.1 Heterochromis multidens | reverse complement strand
AGCCAGTGCTATTGCTGATACGGTAGTTACAACCATGACAGCTACAAATGAAACCACAGTAACTCCTGCTGCTTGATCCCCTCTCTCTCTTCTCTTCTTTCTCTTCTCCGTCCTGCAGGGCTCGTGCTGTGATGACTGCTGTAAAATATATTGTTGTTACCCATGTGTCTGGTGCCAGATGCATCGTGAGGTGAAGATCAGGGCCAACCTGCAACCCACCACCTCGACGGTGGTTACCACTCAAGTTGTCGGTCAATAAGATGTAATTTTTTTGGCTGTGGGTTGAGTGAATATGACAAAGTTATTTGTTACAATTTTTCAATGATACAACAAGTAAGAAAAGATTGCTCCTGTTTCTACAGCACGAGGTAAAAAAAAAATGTAGCCTGGCACCTGAAATGCTTTCCTTTTTACAGCATTTCAAAGTTCCGCTCTGATGCTCTTGTGGTTTAGTGCTCTGCAGTATGTAACACCCACATTAGTTATTTCACAGAATTAAGCCTGGTTTTTATAGCTTTAGATTCTGTGTTCAAGCCAGATGTTTTGAGTTTTGTTATCATACTGGCTATATATCATCAGGAAAGGTTTTTTACTCTGGCCAATAAAATCTGTATCATTTAACATGCTCACTGTTATATTGTAATCTTTTCCAAGTTAAGTTTAACCTGTGCTAAAATAAAAACTATTCATATTCACCTATTTTATGTTGCATTATGGTACCTTTTTGCTCAACTGTGGAGACACGTTTCTTGAAACTTTCCACCCTTTTCTCAAACCTCTAAACACAAAATCCAACTGAACTATGTTCACAAATCCTTAAACCTCACTGGTAAAACCTCACAAATGCATCAAAACGGTTTTATCTTTGCACAAAACCACACATTAGTCTCAGATCATGGTGACCTTTGCAGTGTTTTGAATCCATCCATCCATCCATTCTCTTCCGCTTATCCAATTCAGGGTCGTGGGGGGGCTGGAGCCTATCCCAGCTGCCACAGGGCAAGAGGCAGGGTACACCCTGGACAGGTCGCCAGTCTGTCGCAGGGCTGTGTTTTGAACCAATTTCAAATTAAACAGGTCCCGCTCCTTCCACAGGGCCCCTGAGTGACATGCAACAAATTAATAGCTCACCCACTTTTCACCTTTCTTTTCTCTTTGATGGTTTTATGGGGGGTAGGGCAGTCAGTAAATACTGTTTTACTTCCCCAAAAAAGCTACATGACAAATCATCAGAGGTCAGATGTTTAAGTGGTGCATTTTACAGATAGAGATTGTGAGCAGAATCAGTTATCAGATAATCCACCCACCCATGTCAAGTCAAAACTCTAAGCACAAAACCCAGATTACCATCTAAACTCACAAAACCTCTAAAACTTCTGACTAAACATTACAAACGCATGAAAGCAGTTTGTGCTCAAAATCCACGCATTGTCATCAGATCACCACAACCAGTCAGGATAATAACACTACTACCTCAAGTCTTTCCAACCTCATGTGTTTCTTTTGCAATTCTACAAAAATATGAAGTACAAACAAAAGTGGGCCTCCCATCAGCTACTCACTCAAGAAACAGGAGTATACAGTGAAGATTCAGGAGTCCCTGCTGAGACTGGGTTATTCACTTTGTGCTACTTCCCTTACTGACATAAGAAGTGTTAAGTTTATTTATATGTACTGTGTCTCATTTACATACGAGAAACATTTTTCTTTAAAGTAAGAATCAGTAATTGTGTGACAAAAATGCGAACGAGCACAGTTTTATAAGTAAATCCTGGTGTAAGTAGTCTCATACTTTACGTTTCTTACTTTTCTTTTATGAATTTTCATTCCTTGTAAATGCTGGTCTGTTGTTTCCTTTCACTGTTGGCATCAGAAGGTTGTGAACTCTGAACACTCCTGTGGTTATAGCTATGAACCACTTTGCAAAATGTTTGAGTGAGAATGTGTTGAGAGTTTTGCAAAAACATAAAATGAGATCTAATTTACAAAACAGCTTGTAAATTTGTTGTAAATACTATTTTTTTCTCCCTCATTCATGTATTGAATGAAAGTTTGAATATTATAAGGTGCTTATAGTATTCACCAGACAAATTGTGTCTGTTTTGCCACCAGAGTGGTTTAGGTTAGCTTAGGACTTGGAGAATTCAGTTTAGTGAATGGGAGTTAATGCTTTAGCAATTCAGAAAGCAGCTATGCTTGGCTTCTGAGTGAGAGTATGCACTCAACATTGCTACAGTTTAAGTCTTTAATGACTCATAAAGGCAGCACGTCTGTCTTGATCACAAACATCTGACAATTTCTGACATCCAGCATGTCAAAGCTAGAAAACTTTTTTTTTTATTGACACGAGGAAATGAAGGCTTATTGTGTACAGTTATTTACAAGCCATGTGCTGTTTTGATAGTTGTGGTCACACCACAGATAGTGTTTATTTTCTCGTTTCTCTGCATGTTTTCAGCTGCATCAAAGCATGATGAACAGCTTCAGTGTTTCAGAGCAGGAGAGACTCTGATTTACAACTATTTCAATGATTAACTTCATCAGCTGCAACATAACAGTGCACACATATACTGTATATTCAAGAAAAAATTGACAGTGAGGAGCGGTGTGCAATGAAAGAATGGCAGGTATGAGGTGACACACTTCCTGTGTTAGTCACTGATGCATGAATGTGTCTCAGTGTGAAACAGCATGAAGTACTCTGTAAACTGATGATGATGAAGTTTGTAAATGATTAATAATCTTGACTTGACTCAAAAGCATACTCATGTACAGCTGTAATGGCAGTTCAAGAGGAATAATCTGAATATCTGTCTTCCAACAAACTGATGCATTCTGATAAACTTAGAATTAATCCATTAAAAATACATAGGAGCAGGCGCCGGTTTGTGGAAGCTGCCATGTTGCCGCTCCATCTTGAACGCAGTGGACCGAGATGGACATCACCATTCGGCCTAATCGTGTTTTATGTATGTGGTTAGAGACCGGCCACATACGTATTACGCCTTATAAGTTACTTTAAATTTAAAGATCACAAATAGCTCTTTCAAACTATATATGACCATTTATTTATCTATATTTTCATCATCTCTTTCTCATTATGTCTCTCTCCTCCCTCATTTCCACCTCATACTGTTGTCATCCTGGGGAAGAGTGGGTTGTTATTTTTTTGATTGCATGAGCTGTTTTAATATTTATAGTTGTGTTTAACCTTCTTAGCATGTTTTAATCTTTTGTGTGTTTTAATTCTTACAGTTATGAGTTTTTATTGCATGGGTTTATTGTATAAATTGTTTACTTCTGGGGGAGAGTCCACCCGGCCACTAAAAATTATTTGCACCTGCACAAGTTTATGCCCCTGAAGGACTTGAGCATGGACCAATTGGATGAACCTTTTCACTGCCAAAGGCCAATAAAGGGGTCTGGCAGGAGGAAAAGGAGGGCAGAAGGAGTACGAGTGCAGGTGGTAGTGATTGAACACCACACCAACACGAGTGGAGCAGAGGGACGCAGACGAGGAGCGAGAATGAAGAAGTGAGAGAAGTCCTGGCCTCCCCTGAAGGAACGAGAGCTGTACAGCTGCGAGTAAGAGAAGAACAGCCATTCTTTCATTGCACACCGCTTCTCACTGTCAATTTTTTCTTGAATATACAGTATATGTGTGCACTGTCACGTTGCAGCTGATTTTTATTTCTTCTTATCTTGCTGTTTATTTTTACCCCTGGCCAGGGCTGTTTGGGTTTTTTTTTTAATTTTTATTGTAAATAAATTATTTTTTAATATTTTTTTAAATAAAAGTTAGTCTCCACTGTTTCCTTGGCTGTCACACACCGCTCTCTTCCCATTCGGAAGGGTTTTTTTGCCTTCCAACTCCCTGGTTCACACTGTCAAGGTGCATTGTGCGGTTGCAGAGTGCAGACCCAAATGCAGGACTTTGGAGACGGTTCTTAACTCAAAAATGCAGCTTTATTGCTGAAACTTACAAAAATCCAAAAACATAAACTTCTGGCATGACACAGCATGCCCAGGGACCTGGAACTTGGAACCAGACATGAGGAGAACACAGCACACACAGCAGGGAAAATATATGACGATGACATGATAAGGAACTAAGGAAAACTGGGGGCTTAAATACACACATGAGGTAATCAGGGAGATGGAGAACACCAGGGAACACTGGTGAACTAAATCAGGGAGTAACGAGACAGAGGGAAGCAAAACTAAACACAAGGCACAAGAGACGAGGGACTTTCAAATTAAAACAGGAACTAATACACACACACGGAGACTCAGACTAAGATATGTGAACTTGACACTGGGACTGGGGAATAAACAAACATGGAGACATGACAGACTGGGGAGACAAAAGGGATAACAAAACAGAGACAAGACTGACTTGGTCCTGGAGACACAGACACAAGACTGGGACAGGGCACGGAAGGGAACTAGAATAGAACAAGAAACTAAGAACTAGAAACATAAATAACACAAAGTGAGGCTCTAGGGAATACTAAACTCAAGACTAATACTGAAACCAAGAACAGACTAAACATGAAACCAAAGCTAGAAATATAAAGAAAACAAACCAAGGACTGCAGAAAAGGTACAAAACTGAAAACACTGGGTCAACGACCCAGGAACCATAACACATCCTCTTCCTCCTCACCTCAAGCCTCATCTCCTGAACTGAAGTCAGAGCCCTAACACACGAAAACATGCATAAACATGCTTATTTATTCCTGATACTGTTGCAATTACTTATTGTCAGAAGATTAGACAACAACAGCTGGTTATAAGCTAACATTATGCCAGCTAGTGTTAGGCTCAAGTGTCCTAAAAATCACACTTTCCCTCTGATAAACCGTTTGATTACATTCTCACATCGTTGAAGAGTTTATTCACTGAGTATCCGAATCCAACAAAGTTTTGAAGAAGTTAACAACTTAACTTCTTCATGAAACGATTTTTTTTGCCATTACTGCTGTTGTTGCAGGAGGAGTCAAAATGACTCCTCCTGGCGGTTCTAGTGTTCAGGGCCTGCACGAAAAGGCAGGACGTAACTTCTCTAATCAAATAACTAGTAGTTTTTAATTCATTAACTTCAGAGTCAGCACCACAGTGACATCTAGTGGTCTGATACACTTACAGCAGACCATTAACTCCAAACACTACACCTCACCACCTCGCCCCTGAGGCACAGCGTCAGTTTTGTGATTAAAAACCCCCTGGGGGGAATTAGCATGCATTGGAAAAAAAGCACCCACGGGAGTGGAAAGTTCTTTGGGTGATCTAACAGTGCACTACTTTATATGACAAGATGCAGTCAGTTCATTTCAATAATTACATGCCAAGAACAAAGCAAATTATTGGCTGAGGACTGAGACAAGTAGAGCGCAGAATTTATTCAGAGTAAAGCTGGTTTATTACAAATAATTCCACCATATAAACCTGAAAGGAGCACCAAATATTCTTTACCGTCAGATCCGGAGCCATCTGTGTGTTAATGAAAATACAGTCAAATTAAAAGCTGTATTTTGATTTCAATATGGTAGATACTGGCTCTGATAGAGAAAATCGCTGTGTGCACACTGCTGAGACATGCAGAGACGTTTTAATTATGTGCCGATCTCTTTATAGAAATGCGACTAAAAACCTGAAACACGCTTCAGTTCACTTCCGGGTTTCAATAAAATACAAGTATTATTATTGAACAGCAGAAAGGGACACAGCTCTAAACTCTCAGCTCGAGGACTGAGCGAAGAGTTATAGTACAGAGCAAACAAGTTTTAGCACTGCTCACAGCTTTGAGCCAACCATCCGTCACAATGACGCACTCTTTCTGATAAAATTTCTCCCTCTCATTCATAATAAATAATCACTCCAGCTATCACAAATCCCACTACCGAAATAACTCGTGCTTCTTTCAGCGTTCAATTTAGACTGTGTGCCGCAGACTTTAGTAAATCACGCTTGCATGATTCATTTAAACATTTTCCTCCCAAATGTTTCGTGCTGTTAAAGGGAAAATCCTACATATACATATACAATAAGATCAGCCCACAAAATACCTGCTGTGTCCCCGCCTTTCGGTGGCAACACTGAATCTGCGAGTCTTCATTAAATCCCCAAAAATAGCCTTTCAACGTCAAAAGAGGGTTTTGCTCTGCGTTAGTAAATTAGGCCCGTGCAGTTTTGCACTTCATATGTATTTGTAAGAATTCTCCTTTCAGCTTCCGCAGGGGAGCCACGATACAAAACGCATGCAGGCAATCAAGTTTAAATCAAGTTTATTCTTTAAAGTGAGCTGATAGATTTGCTACAATTAATGGGACTCAGAAAGAAGTGTTTTAGATTAATGTCAGAATCTTACAATATATAATAGTCAGTTTAATAAATACCGTGCATTACATGGCAAACAGGGAAAGAAATGGTGATGTGCGCATTTACGCACGTGACAGCGTTACTGTGTATGCAGGCGGGTCAGGATCTGAGGGTAAATAATGTTTTGTCGGTCTCTGTGTGTTCGGCCTGCAAAACGTTGGTGACCTGCTCAGGGTGTACCCCGCCCCTCGCCTTATGACAGCTGGGATAGGCTCGAGCCCCCTGAGACTGAATTGGGTTCTTTAATTGAGTGAAGAAGTTGAAGTACTTCAACTTTTACCAAAGAATTGTTTTACACAAGTATCCAAATTGCATTTATGCACGCAATAAAGCAACCTTTTCACTGTTTATTTTTAAACTTTTCTGCTTCTTTTCATTAACCAACTTTCTTCACACAGTGAGTTATTGCAGTGGTTAATGACACAATAATTTGTGCATTACAGCTAAGGGAATTTTAATTCATGAATCTATTTTTAGGGTTGAATCAATATTTAACGAGGTCACAGAGGAAATATTTGCTGGAGGACACCTTGTATGCCCCAAATTCCTTCCTTTGTTAAGTTTTACATGTTGCAGATTTAGACTCACTGGCCACTTTATTAGATACATGTGTTAAACTGCTAATGAACCCAAATATCTAATTAACGAATCACTTGCAGACTTGGTCAAGTCGACCTGCTGAAGTTCAGCATCAGAATGGAGAAGAAAAGTGATTTAAGCAACTTTTTGACATTTAATGGTTGTTGGTGCCAGATTGGCTGGTCTGAGGATTTCAGAAACTGCTGATCTACTGGGATTTTCCCACACAGAGGGTTTACAGAGAATGGTCCAAAAAAGAGAAAATATTGTGTATTCAGAGATGCAGAAGAACATCTTTGAATGCACAACATGTCAAACCTTGAAGCAGATGGGCTACAGCAACAGAAGACCACACCGGGTGCCCATCTTGTCAGCTAAGAACAGGAAACTGAGCCTACGATTCACACAGACTCACCAAAATTGGACATTAGAAGATGGGAAAAATGTTAACTGGTCTGATGAGTCTTGATTTGTGCTGTGACATTGAGATGGTAGGGTCAGAATTTGGTGTAAACAACATGAAAGCATGGATCAAACCTGCCTTGTATCAACAGTTCAGGTGGTGGTGTAAAGGTGTGGGGGATATTTTCTTGGCACACTTTGGGCCCCTTAGTACCAGCTGAGCATTGTTTAAACAACACAGTCCAGCAGGATACCACACCATGAAAAAAGCTCAGATCATTTCAAACTGGTTTCCACAGTCACCAGATGTCCAATAGAGCACCTTTGGGATCTGATGGAACTGGAGATTTGCTTCATGGGTGTGAAGCTGACAAATCTGCTGCAACTGTGTGATGCTATCATGTCAATATGGATGAAATCTCTGAGGAATGTTTCCAGCACCTTCTTAAATATGTGCTGTGACAGTTTTGCAGGCAGCTCCTCCAGGCTACTAGCATGCCGTACCTAATAAAGTGTCCAGTGAGTGTACATCTAAAACTGTAGTTTGTGGATGGCTGCCCAGTTGTTTCCTTTCCAAAGCTAGCCAGGCTAACTGTTTACCGTACAAACATGAGCGCTGTATAAAACTTGTGGTTACCTCTGCACCAAAAAGCCAGTTTACAAAAACATTTATTAATTAATTATCTGCTTTAAATATAACTAATAATATATTTTTTTTGTTTTGTTTTCTTATTGATCTTTGCACCCTGAACCAACTGCACACCATTATGTTGCCTTTTCACATCTTTCCCATCCTCACTCTGGAGTCACATTATCTCAGTTCCGGCAGTTTTTGGCTAACTGCAGCAGCTCGTCAGCAATGTGCTCCAGCCGTTTGTAAGCTTGTACTCACACGTATTTCACTCTGATTGGATGTTTTCTCCTGTCAATCATGATGCTGCTAGAAGTTCAGAGAAATGGAAATGTTTGTTGTTGAGTCAGATTTCTGCTTTGACTCAAAAACAAGAACACAGCTGTATGAGGTTTACATACAGTTCTGTTTTAAGTGCACACTGAAACTAATTTGCTTTCACACCTGCATAAAGAGCATCCAATCAGCTCTAACCAGGTCACAAAACAACCAATGAATGACTTTCTTGTCTCCAGGTGTTCACAGAGCGCCATTAAAGATATAATGTCAGGATATACGCAGAAATAAACACCTGTATGATTGGACAGTCCTTCGTTAATCATAAGAAGCATTCAAATAACGTATTTTACCATTCATTTCTGGACTTAAGGTCCTTTGTTTTCTTAGCAGCTGTAAAGTGATCTGGAAGAAAAGGGGAGGTGTTACACGGGTTCCTGTAGTGTGTGGCATGCTGGGAAATTACACTAAAAGTGGTTCAAATTAGATAAAAGGTCGCCATGTTGTTAGAATTGTGTTGATTTTCAGTAGATCACATAGAAATAAGACACAGGCAGTGAATATTTTTTGACCCCAAAATAACCATGACTGTGGTGGTCATGTACTAGCATGAAGTGGGACCGCTGAAGCTGCTGTAACAGTGAGTAAGTATGCAGATACAAACCACCGGGCGATTTCTGGTATCTTCTCTTGGTAGAACTTCGCTGATGAGCAGTGATCTCGCGAATGATCGACGATAATAGGAAACGATACGATCCGGCAGTCTGAGCATATGGCCATCAGGCATACAAGGACGGCGGGCTGCTGATACGAATCGTGGCTTTGACCGCACTGTGCGTTTGATAGGATCAGGCTCCGGGAGAGCACAACTCGTGTGCGCACCCAGTGGCAGCAGGCGGTGGAAACGCAGCGTCGCTGTGAGCGCACGGATGCGACCTTAACAGGCGTCCACAAACAACGGGCTGCAAAATCGCACCGTTGCTGTCAGCGCACGGATACCGACCGCGTCGAGCATTTGAGCACGGCGGATTACTCATACACATCTCTGCTGATAGGCATCGATCACCCCGAGCTCTCGAGCGGTCAGGAACAACTGGCTGTGGAAACTCACCGTCGGTGTGAGCGTACAGTTACGATCACACACAGCGCTCACAGAAAAGGGGCTGCTCATCCGCACCGTCACGGTTAGAGCAGGGCTACCGACCTAATCGAGCGTGGGAAGTTAACCCACAACGGGCTGCTAAATACGACCTGTCGCTCGAAGTGATCCCACCGAGCACCCGTGGAGAGCTGTGTACCGCTCTGGACGGGCTGCTCATACAATTAAGTTACCGGCGGAACGCTTCTAACCCTTACGCGACCGATAACATTCAAATAACTGATAACATAATTCAGGTTGCTCAGTGGTGTGACAAAGTCATGTGGAACCCAAGTTTAAGGTGTCTGAGTCGCGTCAGGAGGCCTCTTCTCTCTCCACTGATGAGTATTTTAACGTCACTCCTCGGGCTGAGCCGCAGAGTTTTCTGTACCTGTGGACAAATTCTCGGCTCAGTCATGCGCGACATAACACTTCATTCTCTCACTCTGAGGATTCAGTGGGGCTCGATAACGGTCAGCCTCCAAAGACACACAGAAACAGGAAATATCACCGTTGAGCTGAGTGCCTGACTGGTGCAAAGACGCACAGCGTTCAGACTCAAAGGATCATTCATGAAGTGGAAGGAGAAACTCTTCAAAATCAAATTACTCTGCTTCACCCATTTTTACAAGTCTAATAAAGAACTTTGTTCATTTCTCCTGTTTCAGTCTTTATTTCTGTCTTCACTTCACACCTGTTGAAACCACAGTGAGTCTGTTTAATGTTTCACACAAAACAACTAGTCAGGGGGAGTTAAGGGCTGCACGAAGAGGCAGGACGTAACTTCTCTAATCAAATAACTAGTTTATACTCATTAACTGTCTTCAATCACAAGTGTCTGTTTAAACAGCGTCGCTGTAGCGAGGCTGAAGGAATCCTGATGAAGAACGAGAGTTTGTTACTGTGTGTGCTGAAGCAGGATTTGAAGATTTTAGCCTTCAGAGTATAAAGTGTATCTAAATCTATATGTACAGTCTGTGCTTCAGACTCATCACCACACTGACATCTAGTGGTTTGATACACTTACAGCAGACCATTAACTCCATTCAAACACCACCTCAACAATTTCTATTTGGAGTTTGCGCCTGATGAAGAAAATTGAGAAAGATTCACTTCTCTGAGTCTTTTGCCTTAACATTTTGTTATTCCTGGCTAACCCTAACACCTGTAACCAGAAGGCAGTTGCCAACCCCCTGGAGTGTTTGATCTTTAGACCTTATCACCCTGATGGTCTTGTCACCCCACTGTTGTCTTCCAGACCCTTGATGCTATACCTTTTGTCTCTGTTTAACACCCACATGTAAATCATACCCACAAATTGTCCCCTCCTGTACTCTTGTGTACCAGTATAAATGCCACGCCTTTCCAGTGGTTCAGGGTCAGCCTACCTTTCCAGACCCACTCTCTGGGCTGGGCTGGTAAGCCCACCATATGCCCAATATATACCGGAATACTTAATAAACACACCATCACAGCAAACCCAAAGAAACATGACTTGGAGTCATTTCTTCAACAGTTTGGTGCTGTGACCCAGATGGCAATATACTTCAGAAGAGACTCTTTTCCCAGACCAAGCACACACACAGTGACACACAAATCCAAATTGTACTAAGAGGTAAGGGATCCTTTTGAAAACCCAGTTACTGTTGCTGTGTGCTGTTGGAGGTCTGTGGAACTGCACTCCCAAAGAAGTCCAGATTTTGAAGTAAGTTTGCTGTGAGTGGTTGTGTAAGGGACATTGAATACTCTGTAGAAATGTTTTGGAATGCTTGTTTTTTCACATATAATCCTGAGTTGGTCAAGTTGGACTTGATTCACTTTCTTGTGGTTAGTTTGCCTCTTCCTAGCCTTGGAATCTGACTCGCTCTGCTATAGGTTTTAACATTTCAGTAAACAGGGAAAGCAGCATTAGAGAAATAGTGCAAGAATTTAAGAGTAAGAGAAAGTGGCCAGTGAGAAGAAGGAAGGGCCTGTGTTTTGGAAACACAAAGAGAGTGATGGCCCACAGTGTTTCAGAAAAATTATCAAAGAGAAAAACAAAGGGTGAAACACTGACAGAATAGGCAGAGAAGAATAAGTCTATTGTAAAGTTAGAAGTAATGGGAGAGTTAGAAAATTTGTTGCAACAACAAAAAAAAAGAAAGAAAAGAAAAAAGAAAAACATAAAAAAAAGAAAAAGTTGAAATGAAACCATATGGTGGATAATGAAAACACAGTCACAGTGATTAATGATGGATAGAAGTTGAAAAGCTTAACTGAAAAAAGTAAAATCAATTGCACAAAAAAAAGAGAAGAACAAAACTAGCGCTATTTGAATAGAAGAACACAACTCAGAGTAAAGAAAAGCCTTCTGCAAGCATCAGATTAAAAACAAAAGAACTGAAGATGGTTTAACTAAAATCTTAAATGAGCTAAATAAACACTAAAAGAAAAAACAAATAAGCATACATTTTTAAAATTAGAACTAAATTATGAACTCGGTCCAAGATTATTCTTGTGTTTTTAAGTTTTGTTGGGATAGTAGTTATCTGTATGTCTTTGTCTTTTTGTGACATTACTCTATGTTTTCTTTTGTTAAATGCATACAAGGCTGCACCCCTCCCCCACCTCGGACAATCAGACCACATCTTCATACTTCTCACCCCAGTCTACAGACCCATCAACAAATAGTTCAGGCCAGCCATGAGAGAGGTGAGAACGTGGCCACAGGGGGCCATGTCTGCCCTTCAGGACTGTTTTGACTGTACAGACTGAGACATGTTCAGAGAAGCAGCCACCAATGAACACTCACTTGATCTGGAGGAGTATACAACCTCAGTGACCGGCTTCATCAGCAAGTGCACTGATGATGTTACTGTCTCCAAGACTGTTGTTACCCGGGCAAACCATAAACCCTGGTTCTCTACAAAGCTGCACAGCCTGGTGAAAACCAGGGACAGAGCCTTCAAGTCCAAAGACAGGGAAGCTTACACCACAGCCAGAGCCAACCTTTCAAGGGCCATCAAAGAGGCAAAGCGGGCGTATGCAGAGAAGATCAACAAACACTTCACAAGCTCAAGAGACACACGGCGCATGTGGCGGGGCATCCAGACCATCACGGGCTACAAGCCAACACAATTGGAATGTAGCAGTGATCCCTCCCTACCAGATGAACTGAATGACTTCTTTGCACGTTTTGAGGCAGAGAACAGGGTACCAGCGAGGAAGATGACCACCTCCCCTAACGACCAGGTACTACATCTATCCACCGCAGACGTCAGGTTGACTCTCCGCAGAGTGAACCCGCGAAAAGCTGCAGGACCAGACAACATACCTGGCCTGGTGCTCCGGGAGTGTGCTGATCAGCTTGCGGACATCTTTGCAGACATCTTCAACTCATCACTGAGCTCTGCTGTTGTACCTGCATGCCTGAAGACCACAAAAATCGTCCCAGTGCCAAAAAAGTCTACTGTGTCCTGTCTCAATGACTACCGCCCCATAGCACTCACACCCATCATCATGAAGTGCTTTGAGAGGCTGGTACTGAGTCACATGAAGTCACAACTCCCACAGAATCTGGACCCGCTACAGTTCGCATACCGACCCAACCGCTCCACAGACGACGCCATCTCATCTGCTCTTCAACTGACCCTCTCCCATCTCGACAGAAAAGGCACCTATGCCAGAATGCTGTTTATTGACTTCAGTTCAGCATTCAATACAATAATTCCCCAAAGGCTGGTAAGGAAGCTGGACTTACTAGGCATAAACACCCCTCTTTGTAACTGGATCCTGGACTTCCTCACAGACAGGCCGCAGACTGTCTCCATAGGAAACAACTCCTCCGGGGTCCTCAGACTGAGCACAGGCTCCCCGCAGGGCTGTGTGCTTAGCCCACTGCTTTTCACTCTGCTAACGCATGACTGTGCTGCACAGCACAGTTCAAATCACATCATAAAGTTTGCAGATGACACAACAGTAGTGGGTCTCATCACCAACAACGATGAGTCTGCGTACAGAGAGGAGGTAAAACATCTGGTGAACTGGTGTCAAAATAACAACCTGTCTCTTAATGTTCAGAAGACTAAAGAGATGGTTGTTAACTTCAGGAAGAACCCGGCGGCCCACACCCCACTGTACATCAACGGATCTGCTGTTGAGATAGTCAGCAGTGTGAAGTTTCTGGGGGTGCACATGGCAGACGATCTTTCCTGGAACCTGAACACCACCACCATCACCAAGAAAGCACAACAACGTCTTCACTTTCTTCGGAAACTGAAGAAGGCCAGCCTCCCACCTCCCATCCTCACGTCATTCTACCAGGGGACCATCGAGAGTGTTCTCTGCTGCTACATCACTGCCTGGTACGGAAACTGCACCACCGCTGAAAAGAAGTCCCTGCAGCGGATAGTGAAGACAGCAGAGAGCATCATCGGGGTCCCTCTCCCAGCCATTTCCCAACTCTATGACAAACAACTGATCCGCCGTGCGAGCAGCATAGTGAAGGACACTTTCCACCCCTCACATGCACTGTTCTCCCTCCTCCCATCTGGCAGACGGTTCCGTAGTATCAGAACTGAGACTGCCAGACACTGCAAGAGTTTCTTTCCGCAAGCAGTAAGGGCCCTCAACTCACTGACAACAAAGAACTGAACAAAACATACGTAACACACACACACACACACTCAACACAAACACAAACAACACACAATGGACTCTTAAATTCAAAAACTCACCTAAACAAACTGGACTCTCATACAATATGCTACATGCAT
>VUQS01067934.1:0-15621 GCA_015108495.1 Heterochromis multidens | reverse complement strand
GCCTTGACATATTAATTTTTCAGCGCGGTGGCTTGGTGGTTAGCACTGTTGCCTCACAGCAAGAATGTCCTGGGTTCGACTCCACCATCTGGCCAGGGCCTTTCTGTGTGGCGTTTGCATGTTCTCCCCGTGTTTGCGTGGGTTCTCTCCGGGTACTCTGGCTTCCTCCCGCAGTCCAAAGACATGCAGTTAGAGGGGTTAGGTTAATTGGTGATTCTAAATTGCCCATAGGTGTGATTGTGAGCGTGAATGATTGTCTGTCTTTCTGTGTTAGCCCTGCGACAGACTGGCGACCTGTCCAGGGTGTACCCTGCCTCTCGCCCTATGGCAGCTGGGATAGGCTCAGGCCCCCGCGACCCTGAATTGGATAAGCGGAAGAGAATGGATGGATGCATCCAAAAAATTCAGTTTAAACCTCTACCCAACTGTAAACCCAATTAACCCACAGGGCTGAATGGAGATATACATGTTTTATGATTGCAGTTTAAATTAGGACAGAACGAGCAGTGGCATTTTGACAAGTCATGTGTGGTGTTCTGCTTGATAATGACAAATGCATTCTCTTATGTAACAAGAAAAGTGATTGAATCCAGTTAGTTAAAACAGAAAATAAGAATAACACTTGGAAGCATGCATTTGCTTGTGTTGTCTGCTGTGTGTGCCAAGGTGCTCTAAGCATCATAGCACCAAAAATCTATTTGTGACTTCAACGTTTTAAAGATAGTTTAAATAGAAACTGTATTTCATCACTCTTTAGAAAGAGAGCACAGAGACAGAGCGAGAAATGCAACATTATGTTTACGAGCTGCACAAATGTACGTCAGGCCTGTTTAAATATTCAAGAGCAGAGCTGAGCAGAAGGAGAGTGTCAGGGTTTATTTAGGGTTTCGCAGAGAGATGCTGGTTGGGCTGAGTAATGTCTTCATTTTGCTCAGGTCATGATATTCTGACTGGAGGGGAGGAATGAAATAGAAAACATTGCACAGTGAGGAGAAAATAGGAAGAGGAAAAAGAAGAGGAAATATTACATAATATTAAATGCAGGCAGTTTATGATGTGTGTATAATGTGTATAATATTTAATGCTGCATATATGAACAGAATAAAACACTATGATTCTATACACATTACTTTTTTGTCTTTTTATAACACTGGCCACACATATATTTTATATTTAGCTGTGCTAAATATAAAAGGATAACAAGAGGAAAATGTGGGAAAGACAAAAGAGACATGACTAAAAAAAGAGAAATGGAGAGAGAGGATAACAAAAAAAACAGTGGAGTGAAAAATGGAGAGAATGGGGTACAAGAAAAAGTTGGTCAGGGGAGATAAATTCAAGCTGAGAAGCAAAGAGAAACAACATATGCCAATGAGAAGATTGGCCCAAAGAAAGAGAGAACAGGACTTGAGATACTAATAGGCACAGAAGAACAACACAACAACATAGGAGGAGAAACAGGTAAAAACAGCTGAACAAGAAAAAAGGAAAAAGATGGGTCAGAGAGTAAAAAAATAACACTGTACAGTTAATTATGCTGAGTAAGGTTAGACAAAGACAGAGGAAAAGAGCAAACCAAAACAAAAACATCATTATTGGATGAATCTGTAATCACACATATATGGAATATGTTAACAGCCTTCACTGCAGTGTTATTAAGCTTAGAGAAAGGTCATGTTTACTGCTAAAAATTTGAAAAATATGCCTGTTGTCTTTAGAGTTAGATGAGATTGATGTCAGTCTTTTTCATACAAAGCTACAGCTTGCGTAAAGACTAGCAACGGCAAACAAAATGCTGACTAATACTGCTGTATGATGTAATGATGGTGTAATGTTACTATGTTGGACGATGCATCAAACAAAAAGCTATTATGCATCATTTCGAAAGGCAGTTATTGTACACCTTATGTTTGGAAGACTTGCTTGCTAGGGATGGGAATTGAGAAGAATTTAGCGATTCCGATTCCATTGTCAATATCACTTATTGATTCGATTCCTTATCGATTCTCTTTTAGATTCTCATTGGGTTCTCATTATCTCCATTTCAAGAGTCACCACCATCACTAAGCAGCATATCAAAGACATTACATACAGATGTTTCCAAAGAGCCAAAGTTCTGTTAGCAGTGTAATGCCGTTGCTTCTGTCCTGGACGCAGTTTAAACTTTACCATCGCACTCTTGTCCTTTTGTGCAATAAAAATAAAAGTTAATGTCCATATTCCCGCTGTAGACCACTCCACTATTTTCCTCCTCCGGCACACGAACTGAAATCAGCTGATTGTAGCACAAGTGCAAGTGGAACTGATAAATGGAATCGTTAGACAAGCAGGCTAACAATTCCAAGGAATTGAAATACTCAAACCGGTTCTTGTAGAGAACCGGTTTGAGTATTGGAACTGATTTGCTTGTCAATAATGACATCACTAAAGATTTTAAAAATGCTGAGAAACAGAGGTAAATATTGATTTTCAAAATTCATCATGGACCTTGGAAAGAGCAGAATAATTTCCCTGCAAGGTCCATTTAGTAGCTGTTCTAGATCCTCAGCAATACACAGAGTTTGACCATTTCTGGCTAATGGCTTGGACAGGTGGGATCCTAAATGCTCAGAAAAAAAATTCCACTAATGCTCGGATTATTTTTCCAACTCCAAAATATATGAATAACCAGCATAATTACATGTTTATAGAATAAGAAAGTTGTAAAATTTCTTAAAGATTAATATTAAATCATCTACCAAATGCACTTTATTATTGGTCTTCTACTAAGTCAGCTTGTAGTGTGATGTTTAATTTGAAACTAAGTAGTTTTAAAATAAATCTTTAAAAAAAAAAATTCTAACCTCCGCACTCTGTCTCACTTACCGGTATTTTATTGAATCGCAATGTTTTGGTCCAACTGACCTTCATCAGGTACAAAACCATGTTCATATAATCACTCACACACAATAACTGGATGATTTGAATGAACATTGTGAACACTGTTTTGTACCTGATGAAGGTCGGTTGGACCAAAACGTTGAGAGTCAATAAAATAGTGGTAAGCAAGAGTGTGTGGAGTTTTTTTTTTTTCTTTTTTTTCTCGTATGCACCTGTCATTCATTCAGGTGTGCAGAGATTTTAAACCAGTTGCAAGGTAACAAATCATGTAATTTTTGCTTGTGGCAGAATTTTTTTTTTTTCTGTAGGTTTTTTTTTGTAGCGGTTGTCTTATTCCTAGCCACAAATCACTTGTGCTTATTTATTTGTCACAACTATCATGTGTAGATCACTTTTTGACACATATTTTGCTTCAGAAAAGGATTGATGGGTCCTTTGAAAGCAATCATGTGGCTCAAACAATGTGATGATTTAGTTGGAGGACTTGTTGATTTGAAAACGTTCATTTATAAACTGAAATGAATTTAAAGATATATACTCCAGCTCAGGGACCCGAGGGGCCACATTTGCTACTGAATTGCTTTGAAGACTGTGAAAACTGCAGTGAAGTCATTAATATCTTAACTTTTTTTTAATATAAAATGCAGTGAGGTGAGGTCAACAATGCTACACAGACGTGAAAATGTATTAAAAGCTAAAAGTATTTCTAAATCTTGATAAGTTGTTTGAATCATAAAGGATATACTATATATACTTTTTTTTTGTGTGAAGGTTTTTTACTTTTGTGGATCCACAGTGAATTCCAATGCACATGTAATTAGAAATATTTTTTAAATGACACTTTTCTGGTGTACATCAGGTTGTACATCATGTGTTCTGTAAAGAAATATGAACGTTTTTAGAACATTCTTGTACTTGTACTATGTAATTAAAGAAAGGTGGGTTAGTAGGTCTGCCCTAGATCAAACTGGGATATACACTGATCAGGCATAACATTATGACCACCTGCCTAATATTGTGTTGGCCCCCATTTTGCTGTCAAAACAGCCCTGACCCATCGAGACATGGACTCCACTAGACCCCTGAAGGTGTGCTGTGGTATCTGGCACCAAGATGTCAGCAACAGATCCTTTAAGTCTTGGAAGTTGTGAGGTTGAACCTCCACCAGGGAATTTGGAGGCCAAGCCAACTCCTCAAACTTGTGCTCCTCAAACCATTCCTGAACCATTTTTGCTTTGTGGCAGGGCGTATTATCCTGCTGAAAGAGGCCACAGCCATCAGGGAATACCGTTTCCGTGAATGGGTGTACATGGTCTGCAACAATGCTTAGCTTGAAGAAGTCTTCTTCACTTTCTATTGGAAATGAACAAAATGGGTTATGATTGTTAATTTGAGGTAGTTTGCAACTTGTCAAACTCTCTTTGAGATGTTTGCAGATATATGCTACATAAAGTAAAGATTAGCCTAAAGAAAGAAAGAAAGGGACAAAAAAAAAATTCACAAGTAAATGAGGCATGAGAGTGAAAGAGAATATGACCAGAAGAAGGAATAACGGAGGACGATTTCTGCCTCCTTATTTACCAAACTCAATATCAACTGTGGCCCGCAAGGAATTTGCTGCAAAGCATTGTGGATCATGATTACCTCCGGCCTTCCTCTCTCTCTGACTACATATTATTATTAACTGATGTCACTCTTTTCATCACTTTCACTGCACTCCCAAAGAGGAAATCTCTTTTTTTTTTTTATCTAGACATGGTTTCTTGTTTATGCAGAGCTGCCCACAGTCATGCGACGCGCTCACTCACTCATTCATCACTGTAATTGTTCAACAGGAAGCAGCTACGTGTGAATGAGGTGAGAGGGTGTTGCGGCACAAATGACAGAGGAGGCCATTAGAAAGGAGCGTGACTTGTTTACGTAACAGGCCACCTTCATATACAGTACTCTGCGAAAGTCTTGAGCCACCTTCATTTCTTTATATTTTTCTATGAAAAGGGGAACTAGATACAGCAATTTATTGAGATATGTGCAAACGTACACGGAAATATAGAATATAAGATTCAAACAGAGTTTGTACAATCCCAACAAGCTTCAAAGTCAACATATGTCATGACCATCTTTATTCTTCAACACAGTCTGAACTTTCTTAGATAAGCTTGCTTGTATTTTAAATAGTCTTCAGGAATAGTTCTCTAGGCTTCTTGAAGGATATACTAAAACTCTTCTTTGGCTGCCTTTTGTTCTGTTTTGTCAAGATGATCCCACACTGCTTCCAAAATGTTGAGGTCTGGGGAGGCTTTACTGCACTGGAAGTGTGTTTGGGATCATTGTCATGCTCAAGAAGGGAATAATAAGTAAACTCTGGAAAAATTCCACCAAGTTTTTTTTTTTTTTTTTAAGATGGTCTTAACTGTTGAGATATACTGTACAGTATATTGATATAGATAAAAAGTGTGTAATATCTGCAGCATCGTTCAGTCAGAAGTTATTACATGCTTCTAAACAGAATATCAATAAGTGAGAAAGTTCTATTTAGTTTACTTTCTCTTCTTTTCAGTTCCCATAGTATCAAATGAAATGTGTTATTGAGGTTAAAGTTGTCAATTTGGCTGCGCCTCTCTGAGAGAAATCCAATTTGCCATGCTTTGGGACTTATGAACGTGCTATATTAAGAAATAAAGAATATAGTATTGTTTAATCATCACTTTTGCAACACTTTTTAATGAAATGTTTCAAACAGTACTCCAGTCTCTTTTGAACAACAAAACAAAAAAAATAAGAAGATAATTGAAGGTCAGCACGTCAGTAAAAAGAAGATCAGAAAAGCTTTTTTAATTAAAACCAGTAGACAGCAATACCTAGCAAAAAGGTTAATCTGAAAGTGGAGATTAGAAGACGTCTTCTGCCCTGTCTAAAGCAGAACACATTTGAAAGAAGAGGTTAACATGTTTAAAGTTTGATTTGATTTAATTAAATGAATAATTCTTCAGATTTAAATGAAAGCATACCTGTTTTTGTCACTATAGTTGTTACCAGTCACCATACTTTGCTGTGATGATTATAGCAACCAAAAATTTATACAACACAATTAGGCTATATTTTAATATTGTATTTTTTCTAGAAATCCAAATAAAAATCCCTACTAGAAATTTTCTAGTATTGAACAGTGCCGGAACAACAGTAATTGTGAACCAGTCAGCTTTTTTGGCATCAGAATTTGTTGTTGAGATCTGGGAGGTGTGTCCATTAGGGTTGTGCCATATCATATCGTCTGCGATAATACCGTCACGTGTGATATAAATCTGTCATATTAACGATATGGCAACACCATGCCTTAAGTTCCCTAGTGCGCACAACAATGAGACAAGACCAGACATGTCTGACAGTGAGAGCAGTGTGTCACCCTCCAACAAAGCATAATGCTTTGCAAAATATGCAAGAAAACTGCTCCTGCTAAAAGTGGAAACAACAAACCTGAGGCAAAACTACAGCATCGAGTACAGCCAGGCTATGAAGGCACATGAGTAGCTAGTGATGTGGGGCCCAAAGTAAACAAAAAGACTCCACCAAGCATCACTGGAGCACATGCTGGTTGCACTCCACATGACAGGAGGAGGAAATGGTGGATGGAAATTACTTATGCAACTGGTGGTAAAGGAGGACTTTAAGCCACTGGTTAAAAAAGCTCAACCCAAATGACAACATCCCAGATAGAAAATATTTTTCAATTTCAGTTTTATTATGTGACAAAATTGTCCAGGCTCCTGAAGAGCTACAAGGTTAAGTTACTTTAGTTATTGTTAAACTAAAGTGTTGTTGTGTTATGCTTTTTATTATATTATGTTGTGATTTTACTTTAGATTTCCAGGGAAAACACTATCTAGGTCACTTTTGTGCTTACATTTGACCTGATTGCCATTGTGGAGCATTTGGCAGCAAAGAGGAAAACATATAAGGACATTTATACCATCATAAGTTGGTACACCAATGGATGGATGGATGGATGGAAGCTGGTACAGACCAAAAACAAGAGAATCAGTTGGACTTACCACATAAATAATAGCTGTTCACAAATATATTCACAATATTATCTTAAACTTTGATGATGGTGTTAATGTTGTGTGTTTTCGCTGTCCTGAAGTGACCAAAAAAAAAATCTTACTAGAGGTTTCATGCAGAAATTATATATTTAAACTTTCTGCAACACATGCTCTCTGTCACCATACCTCATCATTTACTTGCAATAAAAACCAGACGTGTGTTAGTCTTTGTCTTAACTGACTCACTGTAATGATGATGAGAATCAAAAGTATTTCTAAATTACCTTACTCTGCACTCTTCGATGTAAAAACAATTTATGTAATTACCAGCCGGATGTCTACATAAAGCCAAAGCCAGCTCAGCACACTGAAACACATCCAAACCCTCACATCTGCATCTGCCAGCTAGAAATCTGTCAGAGTAAATTATGCAAAATACTCAGAGCAATAAAACATGGTCTAACTGCAGTGGAGGCGTTTTTGCTTTTATCCCACATTAGCTGTAGCTATACAATAATAAAACTTAGAAACAAGCAGCAGAAAGTGGCAGTTTAACAGCTCTGATAGCAGGCAACAGGAACCGGGATCCAAATGCAGATACAGCTGGTTAAGTAATAGGCAGTTTATGTAATTCAGAAATCAATACACAGGCTTACAGTTGGCAGGGTGTCAGAACAGGAACACAGATTTGAAGAGGCAGAGGCAGGTAAAGGGCAAATAATGATCTTCAGAGAAATTCTACTCCTGGTTGTTCAGTATAGACAATCTATCACCCTTCCACCATGGGCATCAAACTTGCTTTCCCAGATGGTCACAATAGGCTTGTTTTTCCTTTCATTGGTGAATGACAAAACAAGCCTAGTAAGTTTAAAAATGTGTTGTTTCTGCGTGTACTGTGTTTAATTGGAAGCTGAGAGGGTTGCAAGTAAAACCAGCTGAACCTGGAAAGCACTTGAGTGAAGCGTGTGATTTCTACAAGAAGAAGATGGACAGTAAGTCTCCTTTTTCATAATAATAATAATAATAATAATAATAACTATTATTTTTCTGATTTTTTTTTTATTGCTTTCAATGGAAGCCGTGTTGCTTCCTACAGTAGTTCACCCATTTACACACTGCAATTTCAGCACCACAGTAAACAACACATAGAGTCAACACATTTATTTTGAATTTACCAGGTTAACTCTGCAGTTTAAGCTAAGCTTACAAATTCTGCAGACGTGATGCTGATTAAAATGCCACTTTTCACCATCTCTTAATCAGTCAAGTCCAGTTCCATGAGGATGAAAAAACATGTATTGCAGTTTAATATGTTGGACCCTCAATTTAAATATGAATATGAATATGAAATATGAATAGTAATTGTCAGTGTTAGGCTTTATGGTGGAAGTTGAAGAAGGAAGAATGTTGTTGAGTTCAGGAAGGAGTTGAGACAGGCTCTGGGTGATAGGGAAGAGTTACCAGATGACTGGGAAAGTACAGCTGAAGTGGTGAGGGAAACTGCCAAGAAGGTAAGAAGACAAGTAGACTAGGTGGTGGAATGAGGAAGTGACGGAGTGTATTCAAAGGAAGAGACTTGCGAAGTCCAGGCGTTCAGCAAACAGAGAGGTGTCAAAAGCAGAGGAAAAGGCTTATAGTGAGTTGTATGTGAGGATGGACACTAAGGAAGGAGAAAGGGACTTTTTGAGCTGGAAAATGTGCAGCAGGTTAGGGTTAATGAGGATTGAGATGGAAATGTACTAATGAGTGAAGAGAGTGTGCTGAGGAGGTGGAAGGAGTACTTTTACAGTTAGTGAATCAGGAAGTGCAGTGGATTAATAAGGAGAAAGTGAGGGCAGCTATGAAGAGGAAAAAGAGTGGAAAGGCGGTTGGCCCAGATGACAAACCTGTGGAGGTATGGAGATGTCTAGGAGAGAGGGCAGTGGACTTTTTTCACAATATTGGAGAGTGAGAGGATACCTGAGGAATGGAGAAGTGTACTGGTACCGATTTTCAAGAACAAGGGTGATGTGCAGAGCTGTAGTAACTACAGAGGCATAAAGCTGATGAGCCATACCATGAAGATATAGGAAAGAGTTGTTGAAGCTAAGTTTAAAAGAAAGGTGATGATCAGTGAGTAGCAGTATGGCTTTGTTACGAGATTATACTATACACTATACACTATACATACAAATTTTTCTTTAAGAGTGGTGATGGAGAAGTAGGTGAAAGTAAGAAGGTGTTGCATTGTGTCTCTGGGGATCTGGAGAAAGTATACGATAGGGTGCCAAGTGACAGAAGGATAGCAGCAAAACTAAAAGGGAAGGTTAAGATGGTAGTGAGACCTGCTATGATGTATGGTTTGGCAGAGTTGAAGATGTTGAAGATGTTAAGATTTTCATTGAGAGTGATCAGGATGGACAGGATTAGAAATGAGTATATCAAAGGGACAGCTCAGGTCAAGCAGTTTGGAGGCAAAGTTAGAGAGGCAAGGCTGAGATGGTTTGGACATGTGCAGAGGAGGGATACTGGATACATTGGACAAAGGATGCTGAATATGGAGCTGCCAGGCAGGAGAAAAAGAGAAAGACCACAGAGAAGATTCATGGATGTAGTAAAGAAGGACATGCAGAGGGTTGGTGTGACAGAAGAAGATGCTAGGGATAGGGTGAGATGGAGGCAGATGATCCCCTGTGGCAACCCCTAAAGGAAGCAGCTGAAAGAAGAAGAAGTAGTCATGTAACCCAGTCAAGACTCATGTTAACTACAGTCTAAGTGACCTATGTCAGTGTAGGTTCTCAGTTTGAAAGTTGCTCTGCCATCTATGCTAACATTCAGACAGACACCAGAAACATAACAGCTGTGGTGCTCTGTGCTGTGTTATCTCACTCTGTATTACTCTTAAGAATCAGCATTTAGGGGGCGGCACTAGTTTCAACAGAAAGTTGTCTTGCTTTTTATGTTACAACGTGCAAAATAACGGTGAAGTGATAGGGGCAGTTAATGGGTGTGTAGCAAAACACTTTCCAAAAGAGTTCACTGCTCACTGGAAGTAACATTAATTATTTTAATCATCTTAAAGAGAGAGAGGAAAATGGCAGCTGATTTAGGTCGCCAGCTGAAATTCCCCACCGAGATCATCAGGTCATTCCTACGCCCTGACATAGTGCTCTGGTCAGTACCTGCCAGAGCAGTCATCATGGTGGAGCTGACCGTCCCATGGGAGGAGGACATGGAGGCTGCCTATGAGAAGAAGAAGGAGAGCTATGCGGACCTAGCAGCTGCATGCTGTCAAGCTGGGTGGAGAGCTTTTATATTCCTGGGGGAAGTCGGGTGCAGGGGTGTCACCGGAACATCCACACAGCGGCTCCTGAAAACCCTCAGCATTTTAGGCCCTAAGAAGAAGAGAGCTGTTCAAGACCTAGCAAAAGAGGTGGAGCAAGGGAGCCTCTGGCTCTGGCTTCATGGGGGAAAGATGGATCCTAAGGCAGGCTGAGGGGAGCGCTAGGGAGATGTCCCTATCGCTCCTCCACCACCCTGAGATGTTCCGGGATTAATGGAGCGAAACATCAGTGAAGGGTGGCTCCCGGCTGACGACCCTGCAGCCTGCCAAGTGGCACCGTGGCACCCGGCAGGTAGAATTACCTGTGCTTACACCAATCATCTTTTACTAACCTGGGTTTAGCTTTAGTTCTGTTAGGCCCCAAAGTCAAGTTCAGCCCTGGATACGGGTAGATCAGCTGATTTAAGTTGCTTTAAAACAATTTGCCATTTGAAATTGTTGCTGCATGTGCACAAAACCTTTCAACCCAACCCACTTCCTCCTTTTCATGCTATGTCTGACTTAATCAGTGTTGAATCTATTATTATGAACGCCTGCTCTCCACTTAAATAGGGGTTATGCTGCTCCCCCTACTTTTTTGCATGGGCATGGACCGGGAGAGAGGTGCCAGAGCAGATCCGTACTGCCAAATATTATATAGATAATATACAGTATACTGTATATAATATTACTGCAGATGGACATAGCAACCTTCTCTTCAGGACTAAAATAAAGTACAACTACGACTAGAATAAATAAATAAAGAGAATTAACATTTAGTTATATAGCTACCATGAACATTGTATAAATGAAAACCTTTATTGTCCAATTATGACTTTGTCTGACTTTACAGTATGAACAGCCTATCACATTAATAGACAACTGAGGCCTTCTGCTTCCTCGGCTGGTCATATGCACCATGCCCTGCCATTTCAAAGTGGTCCCTCGAGACTGAGCAGCAGGGGCCACCATGACAGGTGGAAGTCGAGTAATAACTCAGAGATGGCGCTGGTGTAGGAAGTTTAATCAAGGGTACTGAAAAAAAAGTTAAGTGTGTGTGAGAATGCCCACAGCGTGTGTGTGTGTGTGTGTGTGTGCATGTGCGGGGGGGGTGTACTTGATTAAATTCTTTCTGTTGAGTTGTGGTTTTTTGTTACACACACAAACTCACACCAGCAGCAGTCACCGTGATGGATAGATGCTCAATTGGCTCATACAACAATAGGTGGAGTGAATAAAGGAATCTAAACCGGACCACAGGTCTGCTTGTGCCGGATCTGACTGCGATCCTGCATCAATAGGAAAATGAAATAACAATAAGAGCAAGCGACAGGAAGCGACAGTGAGGGAGGGACATTACAGCTCTGTTCTGGCAGGCATCGAAGGAGCTCATATCATAAAACTTCTAAAAATAGCAGCAGTGAGATCGAGAGACTGCTGGGCAGAAACAAGAATGCGAGGAGATAGAATTTACTGACTTAAGGGAGGAAAAGAAGCAGATCCTGTTTTTTCTCAAGCAAATGTAGTCTCTCATCAATAGCAGGTAAACACCTACACACGCTGTAAACATTAGTAGATTAAAATCTCATGAAACTCTACTGTGTCTATAAATAACACTAAATACAAAACATGCAAAAAAGAAAAAGAAATCTCATCTTGCCACCCAAACATTTATTCTTTTTCACAAGTCTCTCTTGCAAGAAAATGAAACTAAATCATCTTAAGTATCTAAAATATCTGTAAACACTGGTGTGAGCATTGCCTTTAGCTAGGAGCTAAATCAGCCTTGTAAAAAGTTATAAGCCAAGGGCTTCAGGAAAATCACATAACAGGTCACACACACTTGTTTGTAATGTCAACCTGTGAATTGTGCTTAACTTGAGAAACACAAAAATATCAATCAATACAAGGCAAGCTGGAAGATCCAGACATCTCTAAATCATATTACATGCAAGAGAGCCAATAAAAACAGAATGAATGGTCACAGCTGCCACACTGTGAATCAGTCAGCATAAATATCAAACTTAATGTATGCAATGACTAACATTCAAAATTATGTTTGTGAATGTGAGAGAGACAATGCATGTCCCTTACATAGTGGCTGATGGAGATGGTCAGACAGGCAGAGATGGAGATGAGGCTGGGGAGACATACTTATATGACATATAAAGTCTGCTGAACATTTGATCTTCCAGAGAGTCATAGTTGACTAATGCATGTAAACTTGCTACTGAAGGAAAATAAGTTACATAACTTTAGAATTGCTCAATTATGCATGTGCATGTATGTGAGTGCACGTGCGTCATGGAAGCATTCTGGTACTTAAACCAAGAGCACTACAATCTTGTTCAGGTTAACAGAGGCTAACTATATTTGAGTTTCTCAACCATCCATGACTTTCTTTGAGAACTCTTTAACTGTAGATGTGACAAGAATTGCGTTAAGAGGATCAGAAATGAAAAAAGAGGGATGAGAAAAATAAGACAAAAAACACTAGCAGCCACCAGTGCTACCCCTCAGCCTCCTAGTAGATGCACCTACACTATAAATTTGGAAATCCTAGGTGACTTCCTTCTTGAGTTATCGTGTTCACAAGATTTTCGGAAAACTTTACCTCTGACCTTGACCTTGAAGTCAAGGTCACTGAGATTCGAACTTGTCCGAGATTTTTAGTAGATACACCTATGGTATCAGTTTGAAAATCCTATGTTGTCTTGTTCTCGAGTTATCATGTTTACAAAGTTGGGTGTCCACGCTGCCCACCCACATCGCCGGGTGACGACAATACCCCATCAGCCTTTTACGGCTGAGGGGTAAAAACTGAAGCATTCAATGTATATGTGTATGTTTCTCTTTATCCTGTACAATTGTGTCAGTGTGTATCATTTCATATCTGCTATCAATACTTAACTTAAGCACATTATACAACACAAAAACTGTAATCAGAAGGTGCCAGTGTCACTACAAAAGGATATTGCTGAACCTGCACAAACACACATAAATACAGGAGTATATTGTGTGTACATGTAGCTTGTTTTCTTTGTCTCTTTGTCTCTCAACCCCATGATACATCCCAAAATTCCAGGTAATCCTACCTGTCATCGCCCTGCCACACAATCACCATGGGATAACCAACAGAGGAACTACATCCAAACAAGCACACACGGACTCCAAACACACACAATAAGTGCAAACACACATGGTCACATGTTACCAGCTGCCTAGTGATGTGTTTACTGTATGTGAGATGATACATGAGACACAGCAGGGCTTGTCTCATGTGGGATTGTTTGCTGTGCAACAATTAAGTCTAAACGAACCCCAAATCAAAATATCTGAGCACACCTTGCCATCACTGATCTCGACAACAAAAACTGAGTAGTGCAACCAGACAATACAGACTAACAGGCAAGATTATTGGTCTCATGAGGATTATTTAAGCTCTAAATAAAGCAAAGCTTGCTCTAGTAGACTCCAAGATTAAAGACATGGAGTTGGGATTGAGCGGAATGTGTCCCCTTTGACTGCTTGTTTATTGATCATGACTTTGAAGGTCCTCTAACTTGAACCAAGTAGAACAAACTAAAACTTTACCAAGAGTGCTGACACATGTTACAGTAGGTAGTTGTTTATTTTCAACTGTGATTTTTAACATTTTCCTCTGTGGCAGATTCTTTCCACCAGTGTGCTTGTAAGAAGTCAGAGGGTAGAGATCAAGACCAACAACCTATATACTACATGTCCAATGATGACAGATTCATTGATAATTAAAAAAAAATAACTTTAAAGAACACCTACTACTTACTCCACTCCTTTTAAAAGCATGTTAGTTTTTCTCATTTCTAGCAACTAGTCCACAGGGAAAATCCTCCCTCGTCTTTCTTTAATGTAGCTCCAACTTCTCTGGAGAGAAAAACACAGGAGGGAAAAAATGGGCTGCTTTTTACTCTTAAGTTGAACAATTCATTATTTACCCGACAGGGAAGAAGAAAGAAAGAAAATGAGACTGTGTGCATGGATGACTTTCTCTGCTCTCTGCTGCACCTCGTCCCTAATGCTCCTACAGACTTCCTGCCCATCGAACCTTGGACAATCACAAACACACACTCAACTAATGCACATGTGTTACCATGAGCACTCAGGTGCACAATTGCAGAAAGGGGCTCTCCTATACAGGAAACGTAACAGAAAAAAACTGCGGGTGTATCTCCCAACAATCTGCGCACGTTTGAATGCAGGCTCAGAGGAAGTGTACATTTTCATATTTTTAGCTTCAAATACTATGTAATGCTACTTTTGAAAACAAAGTCAAAATCTGGGAGGACTTACGCAATTCTCACCATCTCAAATGGCAGTGACAAACTTTAAATATAGAAAATGAAATGAACAAAACACAAGCTTCTCACAGATTGCCTTTGTCTGAGACCATACACTTTTAATCTTGTCTTTTTTAAGGCTCTATATCTGTCTGATTCAGATTTTATACATAATGAATATCAGTCACTTTTTGCGTGTTTTTATGGTCCTTGTGGACTTTTTAACACTTTTTATGGTCGGGGGTCACACTGAGCAGAGTGCATCTGTGTTTATAGACACGCAGGACCAGCTGCTAGCACTCTCCAAAACACTGCTGCTGCCCAGAGCCAGACTGGTGATCCCACAGGAACTCGAGAGGAGATGTCGCAGGTGCCAAGCTGGAGTGAAAGTCAGAGCGAGGAAAAGGAAGCATAAACCCTCCGTTCCATCAGTCATTGTGCAGAACGTGAGATCTCTGGTTAATAAGATGGATGAGCTGTAGGCGCAGGTAAGACATGAGAGTAAGTATTGGTAGAGACATGGCTGCACCCGGACTACAGTATTTTCTAATTGTTCAGGCCAACACAGATGCCAAGCTGAGCAATACAAAGAAATGTAGAGGAATTGCAGTGTTTGTTAATGAAAGGTGGTGCAATCCCGGACACGTTACAGTGAAGGATTTGGACCAAATTTGTTTGTATTATACATGCTTCCCTTAGGCAGTATCATTAGAAGGCATAGCATACATTTTCATTGCTATGCAGATGATACCCAGCTTTATCTATCCATGAAGCCAGATAACACACACCAATTAGTTAAACTGCAGGAATGTCTTAAAGACATAAAGACCTGGATGACCTCTAATTTCCTGCTTCTAAATTCAGATAAAACTGAGGTTATTGTACTCGGGCCTAAAAATCTTAGAGACATGGTGTCTAACCAGATACTTACTCTGAATGGCATTACCCTGGCCTCCAGTAACACTGTGAGGAATCTTGGAGTCATTTTTGACCAGGATATGTCCTTCAGTGTGCATATTAAACAAATATGTAGGACTGCTTTGTTGCAATTGTGCAATATCGCTAAAATTAGAAACATCCT
>VUQS01067933.1:0-18766 GCA_015108495.1 Heterochromis multidens | reverse complement strand
GTGCCATCCGCTTGGCCAAAGGTTGTTTGGTTTCCCCAATGTATAAGTCACGGCAATCCTCCTGGCACTTAACAGCGTACACTATATTACTCTGTTTGTGCCGGGGGACCCGATCCTTAGGGTGGACCAATTTCTGGCGTAGCGTGTTTTGGGGTTTGAAAGCCACAGAGACGTGGTGTTTTGAGAAAATGCATCTCAGCTGTTCCGATACTCCTGACACATAAGGGATCACCAAAGGTTTTCTCTTAGGCAACAGTTGTCCTTCTCTCCTGGATCGCCTGGAGCCTTCTTTAGGTGCCTTCCCAGCTTTGACAAATGTCCAGCTGGGATAACCACATTTACTCAGGGCCTTTTTGATATGATGTTCTTCTGCTTCCCTGGCCGCTGTGTCTGTGGGGATGGTGTTCGCTCTGTGTTGTAGTCACTGACCTGCAGTCAGCTGAGACTGAAGAAGTCACTTGGATAAGTTGATGAAACGTTTCTCCCACTAAAAAAACGCTACGTCCAGATGAACAGATTCAGCTTTTTGGGATTCTTCTACCTGGATTATTGAGCATGCATCAAGAGATTTATTATATTATGTTTTCTTCTAATAGCTGCACAAAAATTAGGTGAAGAAGGAGGACCAATTCTGTTTTAGTGCAAACATTCGTACATTAGGAATGTAACATGGATGTGAAAGCAATGTTATGTTTACATGAAAGTGCAATAAAAACTTTTTTGCCACAAAAATTAACGAATAACTGTGATCTCAGTTGATAATCAGGATTATTAATTTGTCCATAAGTGTGAAACCCTAGTTTTACCTGTTGTTCTATAGGATTGCTGTTGTTGGTGTGGCTGTCAGATTGTTTATAACATAATGGTGATAAACGCTGGTTGGAGGGGCCCCCGGTGAATTTTTCCCCAACAGACTCTCGAATCACCACTGGTGACGTTTCAGTCCTTATGACTTCAACGACTTGGTTTTTCTGTAATATATCTCGAAGCAGAACTAAAACACAACAATATCTATTTTCTACCTTGGTTAACCACATTGTGTGTGTGCAAAAGCCCCATAAAATTAATTTAATAGTTTGATTTTAAAAATCAGGAGGAGACACATTCAAAATATTGATCAGCTATCAAAATGAATGACCTCAGATTCATCATGTAGCCAGCACTGATGCTCCAGAATCTGATTTTTAATTAAAGCTCCTTATCAGACTAATATATCAGCAGGCCAATGCAGCTGACTAGCTCTGGGGATGACAGAATAATATAGCCAGTGGTTATATCTGTTTAATTTCTGCAGCAATAAACTCCCAGCTGTTTCTTCAGGATAAAGTAGTTTAATTTTGGAATGAAGAGGGAAAAAAATTGGCTGAAGATGATGGTCCAGTCTTCATCCACAGCTAATATGGAAACATGGGAATTTCAGTGATAGATTTTGTGCTGAAATTTCTGTGTTGGGTTTTCCTTTTCAAAGTCAGATATCATCTGTCGCATCTGTGACTCAATTGCAACTGAGTCACACACCATCTTCTCATCTCTTTATAGGTTTGTTTTTAGTTGTAGACAGAAAAGAGGGAGTACAAGAGACACTGCATGAAGTGGCTAATGGGACAGGTTATGAACTGTCTGAGAAGATGCAGCCATTCAGGCAATAATGAGAGACTTTGTTTAGAAATAAGTTCAGCTTTCAAAATCTCACAAACAAGAAACATTTGGCCTTTATTCCAAGGAAAAAGAAAAGTTGGGTGCTCATTAAAAACCCCACACAAAGAAGTCACACAAAGATGAGAGGCAAAGAAAAACCAAGATGACATTTAATTTTTTTTAAATAGAGTTTCTCTTCATTTCACCATTAACATTAACTTTGTCAAGCTGAAGTTGAAGGGATTCAACCAAAGTTCTTGTAATGCCTCTTTTCCACTAGTACCTACTCGGCTTGACTCAATGCGACTCGACTCAACTTGGTTTCGGTGGTTTACACAATTAAGTACCACCGCAATGTGGGTGGGGTAGTTATAGCAACACTTCCCGAAAGTCCCATGACTTCATTTATATGCAACACAAACACACAACAATGAAGGACATCGAGGCGATTGTATACCTGTGGCTTGGTCGATGACTTTTCATCAGACTCAGGGTAAAAAAAGAGAGCCAGAAAAGGCTGCGGGCGGCAAGATGAAATACGGTGTTGTTTGTGTGTAGCCATTTCCCTTGTTGCAGCGTTTCAAAAATTGTGGGTTTGAATCGTGAAGGAGTCGCTCTAATGACTCATCCAGTGATGATGATTTATATCCAAAGCCAGCAGTATATGCCAAGAAACAACAACAAAAATAAAAAATAAAAAACATACAGTATATGTAGGTCCTTTGTACATCCCCAATTCTGAAAAAGTTGGGATGCTGTGTAAAATCTAAATTAAAAACAAAATGCAATGATTTGCAATTCTCATAAACTCATATTTTATTCACAATAAAGCATAGAAAATATACCAAATATTTAAACTGAGAAAATGTACCATTTTAAGAAAAATAAACTTAAAAGTAAGGAAATTTGTGTTTGGTTGATTACTTCTTTGTTGTAACAATGCTTCTTAGCAATAAATCTTATACTGTTGGAAAGCTTGTTCATTTCCCCTTAAATGGTGCCACATTTGTGAGGAAAATGCATTTGAGGGTTGAGCAGCAGAGTTGAGTATGTGGGTTGCTCCCATGAACAGTTTGTCAAATCTTCTCTGCCAATGCCAAACAACTTATTCCTCTATTGACTCTTGTTTTGAGCTTCTCGTACCCCAGATGCTGACACTCAGGTGCCTGATTGGTGCCTGATTAGTAGCACCTGTGAGCATGGACCCTGCTACAGTGGTCAGTTGGTGTCTGCTCCAAGCATGCCACGCTTGACTGATCTGGACAGGACCCCTGCCATAGGGAAACTTCAAGCTGGTGTTTCGCAAAATTAAGTTGCAGCATTTCTTGATGCATACTCAATAATCCAGGTAAAAGAATCCTAAAAAGTTGAATCTGTTCATCTGGACGTAGCGATTTTTTTTAGTGGGAGAAACGTTTCGTCACTTTCTAGTAACTAGACTAGACCAGAGAGAAAACTAGACTGAAGAAGTTACTAGAAAGTGACGAAACGTTTCTCCCACTAAAAAAAATCGCTACGTCCAGATGAACAGATTCAACTTTTTAGGAAGTTGCAGCATTATTTGGAGTGATCCCTGATACCATCTCCAAATTGAAGGCCAAGTTCCATGTAACAGGGGATGTCAGAAGTGGGTGTCCCAAGAAGACGACAACACAAGAAGACAGTTTCCTCACCCTGTCAGTTTTTATGAACCGTAAGCAGTCTTCTACAGATTTGCAGTCTAGGTTTCCAGGACGATACGGCTGTCGGCTCTCTACTCAGATAATCTCCGATCTCATAGGGCTGCCAGGAGGCCTGTCATGACTGCTCTTCACCTTCAGGCCCGTTTGTGTGGCAACATCTGTACTGGAACCTGAACATATGAAGGGACATTATGTTCAACGATAAGTCCAGATTCTGCCTATGGCAGTTGGATTGTAGGTAAGTGTGGAGAAGATGTGGCGAACACTATGCTGATCATGGGCACAACCCGCATACTCAACTCTGCTGCTCAACCCACAAATGCATTTTCCGTACAAATGTGGCAATATGTAAGAGGAAATAAACAGGCTTTCCAACGATATAAGAGTTATTGCCAAGAAGCATTGTTACAACAAAGAAATCATTGATCTACACAAATTTCCTTACTTTTTGTTTACTAGCTCATTTTGAATTTGATGGCAGGAACACATTTTAAAAAAAGTTGGGACAGAGTCAACAAAATGCTAGAAAAGTAAGTGGTATTAAAAAGAAAGTAAAGTTAAAGAAACTGACTAACTTACAACTAATTAGGTTAACTAGAAATAGGTCAGTAACATGACTGGGTATAAAAAAGAGCATCTTAGAGAGGCAGGGTTTCTTAGAAGTAAAGATAGGCACAGGTTCACCAATCTGCAAAAAATTTTGACTACAAATTGGAATCATTTCAGAATAATGTTCCTCAATGTGAATTTGTGAAGACATTGAATATCTCATAATCTACAGTACATCATATCATCAAAGGATTCTGAGAATCTGGAGGAATCTCTATGCGCAACGGACAGGGCTGAAAATCAACATTGGATGCTAGTGATCTTCGGGCCTTCAGGCAGCACTGCATCAAAAACAGACATGACATTCTGTCATGGAAATCATTGCATGAGCTCAGGAACACTTCTAGAAATTCCTATCTGTGAACACAGTTCACTATACCATCCACAACTGCAGGTTAAAGCTCTATCATGCAAAGAAGAAGCCATATGTGAACATGATCCAGAAACATCAATGTCGTCTCTGGGCCGAAGCTCATTTACAATGGACTGAGGCAAAGTGGAAAACTGTTCTGTGGTCAAATGAATTGAAATTTGAAATTCTTTTTGGAAAGCATGGACCTTGAATCATCTGGACTAAAGAGATGATTCACCAGCTTCATCCAGCTTGTTATCAGCTTGTTATCAGCGCTCAGTTAAAAAGACTGAATCTCTGATGATATGGGGGTGCATTAGTGCCTATGAAATTGGCAGCTTACACATCTGGAAAGTCACCATCAATGCTGAAAGATATATACAGGTTTTAGAGGAACATACTATATGCTCAAAATGAGCTAATGTTTATCTTAAAATAGTACATTTTCTCAGTTTAAATATTTGACATGTTTTCTATGTTTTAATGTGAATAAAATATGGGTTTAGGAGATTTGCAAATCACTGCATTCTGTTTTTATTTACATTTTACACAGCGTAACTTTATCGGAATTGGGTCTTCAGATAAAACTCTTGGGCATGTCCTGTGGAGTCTGGCCCTGGAACATTGCAGTGGGTCCTGTGGGGTATGGAGAACTTCGTATTCCTCAAGTTGTTCCTGAACATTTTATGCACCATGGCGGTGCACAGGTTGGGACTGGGACAAAAAATCGGCCCTGGCACCATGATTGGTCAAAACAGCGCAGATGATCCAGTTAAATATGTGCACATATTTGGGCAAGTCCTCAAAGCAATGGTAAAACTGAGTAGTACATGCAAAAACGTGAAATAGAATAAATAGTTCAAAGTAGTCACTCATTTTACTTGAATCCTTGAATCTCTCCCTTCCTAATTATGTCCATCTATTTTCTTATCACGTTAATTAGACCTTCTTCTGTCTCTTCCTCACTCTGTTGTTGGGACTGCTGTCCCTCCTCCTGCACTTCTCCATGGCTAGTCTTAGCAACAGCAACCTCTTGTGACTATGAGGGCTTGTTACTAGTTGTTGCTGGTACTACTGTTGACAGCTAATGTTGGTTAATTTGACACATTTTGTTGCATCTATTTATAGTTTCTTTCTCTCTCTTAGCTTTTCCGCTTGACCTTTTTGCTTTTGTTTATCCATTTTTATCAAACACTTCTTCGACACTAAACTCTTATCTACAAGGTGCATGAACGCACAGGGAAGGCAGGGGAGGAGCCGGTTGCGTTAAGAGAATTGATTGGGCAATCCAGTGTCAGTAATGAAAATGAACGAATGGGCTGCTGTCAGTGCTTGTAGGGCCAGTGCGCAGCGGCCCTTCAAACTGGCCCATAGCCTGTATAATAATATCGACAAATAATTATATTAACCCATCAGCCCACAAGTGCATTGGCCCACTGGGCCAATGTACGGTATGCCAGAATACCTGTGCAGCCCTGGAGGTGCACACAGTCCTGCTGGACTATGTAAATGTCCGCTGGATGAATAGAAAACATGGATTAATTATTATTGAATAACTTGAATAATTATCAATGTTCTGCATGTCATATTTAACATTAAAATACTCTTGTTCAATAAAAATACCGTGTGGTGGATTCATGAGGCTAACTTTTGGTCTTAAATGAAATATTTCACTTAGCAACAAGCATCAAAAGTAGCCTCACATCTGCTGCCTATACATGATCACACACTGCCCTGCCACTACAGAGAGAAAAATACTGGGAGAGAGCAAGTCTGTGTGATGAGGGTGATATTTTAACATTGCCACATGATGTGGCATCTGTGAGTCTCTTTCATTTTTAATCCTGACTCTCCTGCGATCACACAGAGTTATTTTAGCTCTTGTAAAAAGGACACAGGTCCTTAAGTGAACCTGCTCTAAGGTCACAGAGGATGAGTGATGGCGACAGTATGAGCTCGTACTCTGCCAAAGTCAAACATCCGCATCAGGAGGTTTGTTTTGTCAATTAGACAAGCGATGCATGACGGAGCCTCTCGCAGCCTCCACTGACCTGTGCGGTTTCATCTCCTGTGCACCTGTGCCATGTTTGATGGTGCGCAAAGGGCTGGTTCTTCTGTAAGACAAGTTTTCCCCAAAGCACACTTCAGCACCAATCCCAAAGCCATTTTGCTTTTATGGTTTCATTTGGTGGTCAGTGAGTTTAATCACATATGTGTACTGGGACAAACATTTGTAATCCTTTGTCAAGATGGAAAATATGTTTGCACTTGTCTCATGTTTCAGAAATATGCAAAAAAAATATGTTTAGAGTGTAGACTAGTCCAGCAGCTTTTTTTTTTAAAGTCATTTATGCATTATAAAAATAAAAACAAAGTAAACATTTTTCAAAACATAGCTTTTACAGATTTCTTTTCAAATTTCTAGAAAGCTCAGGTCAGAATATTAAGAAAAGGTTGTTTTTGTTCTATTTTGCTGAATGCAAAGTTCTGAGCTCTGTGACCTTTTGGATTTCCAGCTGATATACCTTTTGTTGCTGCGCAAGGCATCTCCTTCCTTCTAGCCAACTTTTTTTTGTTTTTTTGGATGCTTCTTGAAATGTTAAGAGGATTAATCACTGCCTGACACACAGTGAGTAGAGCAAATGTGATTGAAAAGACAACCAGTATTTCAGATACCTTGAAGCTGTAATTTCATGCCATGCAAAGGTAGGACCTGAAAAAAGCCTTGGTCTTGGTAATAAACTATATCATCAAAAGTCCAAATCTGAGATTGCCATCTTGTGCACATTTATGTTCAATGTTAAAATACAAAAAGTAATTTTTCAATGTGTTAAACCAGTATTTCAATTCACCTGGTTCCCCCTGCAGCTCTAAATTTTTATAGGATTTAAAGATGCTTTAAGTTGTTACTAGGCTGTCTATATGCCAACATCTGAAATCCCTTGTATTAAATCAAACCAATCTTGCTCAAAGTGAATAGGAATTCACTAATGTCTGATGTTGCATCAGATATTCTCAGATGAAGTGCTGCCAGCTCTTCTTAGACATGAAAGATGGGAGGCTGATAAATTCTCTGCATGACCAGTTAAAATAGTGCTCTGCTACCAGAGTTGGTTGCCCAGTGGAGGATTTGCTGCAAGTGCTGTGCAGAAAGTATCTGCATGTCAATGAAGAAGTAAATTCTGTGCAAGACTGTGCAAAAGTCTTGAGCCACCCTTCATTTCTTTATACCTTGCTAGAAAAATGTGAATTTTTTATTTTCAAAACATGTGCAAACATAAATGGAAATACAGTATACAAGGCAAAAACAGGGTTTGTACAATTCTAATGAGCTTAAAAGTCAATATTTGGTATGACCACCTTTATTTTTCAACAAAGCCTGAACTCTCTTAGGCAGCTTTCTTGTCATTTCTTTAAGTAGTCTTCAGGAATAGTTCTCCAGGCTTCTTGAAGGACATTCAAAGCTCTTATTTGGATGTTGGCTGCCTTTTGTTCTGTTCTCTGTCAAAATGATCCCACACTGCTTCAAAAATGTTGAGGTCTGGGCTCTGGGGAGGCCAATCCATGACTGATGGTTTTCCATTGTACATTTTTCTATCCAGGTTTGCTTTTACTGCACTGGCAGTGTGTTTGGGATCATTGTCATGCTGAAAAATGAAGCTGTTGCCAATCAGATGCTTTCCAGATGGTGGATCAAAATCTGATGGTACTTTTCTGTGTTTATACTTCCATCGGTTTTGACAGGATCCCCAACAGCACTGGCTGACACGCAGCCCGAAACCATGACAGGGCCTCCACCATGTTTTACAGATGGCTGTGGACACTTACTGTTGTACCTCTCTCCTAACCTCCTCCATGCATATTGACAAAAATTTGAACCAAAAATTTCAAATTCACTTCATAATTCTTGATGCCTCTGATTTTCAGACCAGTTCTTGTGTAATTCGGCATACCTCAGCCTTTTCTCCCTGTTCTTGCAGCCACCCTTCCACTGAGATCATTTTTGATGAGGCTTCAGCAAACAGTAGACAGATCACAGTGTGTCAGATGCATCTCTCAAGTCCTGTGTCAGCTCTTTGCTAGACTAGTAACAAATTTCCTAAAGATACATTTTAAAACTGGTCCTTTGCTAAATTGTTTATGTGTAGACAGAACACTGGTTCATCCCTTGAGTTTGGTGTCTTTTTTTGTGCTTGAATGATTCATAGGTCAGTAGTAAGTAAATAACGGTTATTATTTACTGATGGAACATTGCATTTGCCCAGTATTTCCAGCTAAGTAACATTTTAAATTTAATCTTGATTTAATAGCCAATGCCAAGCCATTGCTTTCATCTTGGATTAATCACAGGTTGAAAGTAGAAGTCTAACAAAGCACAGATAAACTATGAGATGCATTGCCTTGTTAGGTTGAAGAGACAGACAGAACAGAAAGAGATCCACTGTTGTGTACTGATAATATTTGGAAAGTACAGAACTGATTGCTGTTCCCACTATTCACTTCAATGTTGTACTTTCCTTTCTGTTTTCAAAACCAGGCAAGCTCTCTTGTGGGACATTTCAAGCACTCTCAAGAGACCCTTAGCAGGTTCATTATGCACTGGGCCATGTAATAATCTTTTAGAAATCCTTTAGAGTTTTTATCAATGGGGTGGAAAACATGGTTCCAAATTGTGGAGATTGGGCCATTCTTTCATTTCATTTCAGATGTTTCATTCATTTTATTTTCCTTTCATTTGCCCACAGTAACAAAAGCAGCTTCCATCCTTGCATTAGCTAGATATAGACCCCCAACATTGCTTTTATTCTCCATCTCTTATTAAGTCATATTTACTTACAGAGAGCTTTTACTACTACTGCTGCTACTAATACTTAAAAGAAAATGCTTTTAATGTGACAGGCTGGTCACAGGGCAGCAAAGGACACAAATCAAGATGTAAACAAGAAGACAGAACAAATGACACTTACAATAAGAAGCGTACAATATGTTCATATATCAACAAGAGGCAAGAGCTCTACAGCAATGCAAAGGTGAATGGTGTTTATATAACCTTTTTGTGACTGGATGAGAATATCTTTTGTTCTTCTGTTGCTCTTATCAAGTCTTTGGTGATCATGTTTCCTTAGATCAATTTGGTGCTGACCTTTGTTTTGACACATTTCAGTGCTTTTGCTTCTGTTTCTCAGATATTTTTTCAGGTCCTTGTATTTTCTTCTCGTACCATTTTTTTTAAGCTCACCTATACCTCTGGGCAAATAACAAGGTTTTGCCATTGGCAGTGTGTTATAGTAAAGGTACAACATTGCAACATCTATTATTTGTTTCTTTTAACACCATTTTTGTGTAACTTTAAGAATTGTTTTCCCCACACCAAAGGGGAAAACAGTTCATACCTCTTCATTGACTTTGTAGTCTGTGAAATTTCTTGCTTATCAGTTCTGTCAGCTAGCAAAAAAACTGATAAAAGATGCAGTGTGATGGGATGCGCTATCAACAGGATAAAGAACCATGAATTACACTATATGGACAAATGTAATGGCCCAGATACACATTACACCTACAGGAGCTGATGTTAATGCCAGACGAGGTTTGAAACTCTGCAGTTACTGTCAGCAGAGTGTTGGTGACTTTTACATGGTTTGTTCTCACTTCATTGCTGAGTTGCTGTGGTTCCTAAATGCTTCCATTTTGCAATAATACCACTTACAGTTAATTGTGGATCTAGGAGAAAAGAAATTTCACAAACTGACTTAAGAATACGCCTGTGCCAATGGGACTGAAAAGACCTGAATTCAAAGGTTAAGAGGTGCAGACCAATACTTTCACCCATATAATGTATGTTTTTTAAAAGCTCCTTGTGGGAGACAAAATAACTGCAACTATAGGACACATACACTTAGTATGCCTTTTTGTGCAGCAATAATTTTGTTACCGAAGTAAAATGTTCAAATATCAGTTTTAGGCTAGTAATATCTGTAAGTGAAGTTAAAGCATTTTAACAGTACAGTATGTTGCTTGTGTTATAGCAGGATGACAGTTATTTAGCAAGCTATGAGTGACGTTATATTAGTGAGTGCCTAGGCTAACTATCGTAGCTTGTTAACATTTAGCTAATATTAGCTATATTTTTTAACAGCTAACTAGAAATAGGGTGCTAAAATAATCCCTGTATTGATATCCAACATATAAGCCAGCTAAAGGTATTTAGATATCATTATAGCCCTCATGATTCACACAGGATAAACCCCAGTGAATTTAAAGATTCTTTGTCCAATGAAAAGAATACACTTTGGAATAATGACTCTGGCCTTGAGGCTATCTGGTTCTTGCTAAATACAGCCGTTTCTCTTTTCCTAAAGAAATCTGGCACAAAGTAAGAGAAAGAAAAGCTTATTACAGGTGTCATGAACAAGTACTGTGGCTAATCCTCAGCTTCCGAGGTCAAGGTGAAACAGTTATTAAGGTATGTGTATGGAGTGGCATCAGGACCGCAATTATTGCTTTCCTGGGAAACAGAAACCAAGGACTCAAAAACAAATAAATGCCATGAAAAAAAAAAAAAAAACACTAATGAACTGAAACTGAGAGGCAAAATATGTATCCTTCAGATCTCTTTGCAGAGCTGCTTAAACTGTATATACTTAGATATGGATATTTAATTCTTATATGTGTGTATAGATAGAAAGTCATAAAAAAATGTAAGCAATTTAAACCAAACCAATTTAAACCAAAAAGACTAAACTAAATCTGTAACTTATCCTGAAGAAAAGAGGGGTGGGGTGACTTTTATAGGGCAAAAATAAAGAGCAGACAAGATGACTCTGTTGCGCCAGGTTCTGAGAAAGACCACATGGCATTGTCCCAGTAGGTGGACTAATATATGAGGAAGCAGGCTTTGTGTTTGGACCCTACAGGTTCGAAAATGACTCACACCAGGCTGTCAGACATACCTCCCTCTGTGTGTCTACCAACCTCTATCTGTAGCTGAACTTCTTTTTCCATCTACTCTGCCCCTATGTACTCCGCTCTGCCTATAGCTAAGCTCCTAATAAGGTGTCATAGAAGAAGAATGAGGTTGCCTACTGCAAGCTCTTCTTTTAAAATAAGGAATGATTAGAAAACCATAAATATTTGTGAGCCTTTCTTTGTGATTCTTTGAAGGTTGCTGGCTGATTGTTGGCTGAACTACATCAGCTTGGCTTATTTAAATAAACAGAATGATGAATGAAAGGACAAATAAAATCTCATAAGGTGTGTTTGCGCTGTAGCAAGAATCACAGATGCAGAATTGGAGACTTGCCTAAAGTTTAGAATTTATATCCATGTGTGGTGCTGTGTTAACAGCAGTTTATTCCAAAAATGGATGCAGCTCCGGCTTCACAGGTGCTTTTGTGCCTTCCAGTGTTGTTCTCACTAATCCACTGTAGTGACTTTCTGTGTAAAAGAAAATATTCTGAAAACCACGGGTTGTGACATATGCTGGAATTTAATGTGTCAAAACTTGATGATGTTACTTCTGAGTACTTTTGAACCTTACTGTTGAAAATCATCAGTCATATACTAACCTTCCCACAATTAAATTCAGCTGAAGGCCAGGTCGATCACTCATACTATCTGCTTCCCCTTTGTGACTCTGTAATTCACTGTGTGGAAGAGAAACCTAGATGTTATCCATAGCGGAGCTTTCGGAAGCAGCTTTGTGCTGAACCCTATTGGAGCTTGGACAGTGGCTATAAGCAGCTACTCTTCATCATTAAATTCTTTCTTTGCAGTGCTGATCCATATGATTGGAAAACTCACCCCGAAAGATAAGCGTTTGCAGCTGGACTTTATGTCAACTATTGCTAATTATGAATGGTTAAAGTGGTTGGTTTAGCAAATTTACCTTTGTTTAACTTGAAGTATATCAATTGAAAAGTTTGGAAAAGAGTTTGGAAAACATCTGAGATTCCCAATAAAAGGACCACCGACTCTGAATGGAGTTGATGGTTTGATCCCCAACTTCTTCTGTCCATGTGTTTTAATGTCTTTAAGCAAGACACTGAACCCCAAGTTCAGTCAGGACCAACAGTCAAAAGAAAATTGGTATTTCCATCTCCAGTGATTTGCAAGGCTCTGTTCTGGAACATTCCAGCATCTTCCATGAGCATTTCCCTTTGTCTACATGGAAATCCAGAGGCAGGGAAAGCAGTAGCAAGACCCCAACAGAGAAGAGGCCAGACATCAGTGACAAAACATATGACATTGATTAAATCAGACAAGGAATGAAAAGGAGGAGCTGGAATGGTGGTGCACTGCAGATGCACAGCAAGCTACAGCTAAAGCAACTTAAGTAGCACGTCCTATAGGAGATTTCCTAATTAGATGCACAGAAAGGTTTCACTTGAGCCGTCAGCTTGACCAATCTGCTGGAATTGTGGTTGAGCTAGACTTTATGGCCTTCCTGTTGTGCGCCGTTCGATTGTCTGGTGTGGAAAGGCCAAGCAAAGGTAAACAAGCTTCACTACCACTGGTGAGGGTGTGTGGATGGGTGTCTGGGTGAATGAGAAGTACATTGTTAAGTCCTCTGTCTCTGTTTTAGTGCAATCCATTTACCATTGCCATGTCTTAGGCACTTCCAAGTGGGCCTAATCAAATGCCCATCTCCTTTTATCCCTCTTCCTTATATATAACTAAGTCTGTAAATAATTGTTTGGATCTTATAAATCTTGCATGTTTACGAGTTGCTTTTTTTTTTACTGTTGGTTGTCAGTCAGTCATGAGAGCGGTCTCAGCCTGAATATGGCTATGTAAATTTATCTTCATTACCCATTTATTACCATTATTTTTATGTTTCATTGTTCAGACAATTGCTTCATCTTTTAAAAACAGCAACCCATCCCAAATTATTCCCTATCAATCCAGGACTATATGGAGCTTTAGGAGCTTTTAACCTTTAAATAATTTCATTACTCTAGCCTATATGGGGAGCTTTATCTATCACATAATCTAAATTACAGTTTAGTGGTATTTTTCAACCTCAGGTAGATGAAATTTTGGGGGAAGCTGTAAAATAGTGTAATTGGGTGTTAGAGAAGTGTAAAAGCTTCAACTGCAGAAATACAGCTACCACTAGCATCCTCCTGTCATGTAACAGCAGAAAGTCACAACAGACTCGGAGAAATAGGGCTGCCCAGGGTGCATATAGGATTATGAAATGAGTTAAACCTTTAAAATGAGAAGGAGGATTAAAATAGTAACACTTCTGATAGAGGTACACCTGATCAATCAGACATATGTCACCGAGAACAGCCAACCAGTCATCACTGCAACATTTTCAGTGAGTTAAAATGATCATATTGATTAGATTTGAACATGGAAACGATTCAGTTTCCCACGTCTGAAAGATTGTGCAAAGCTAGAATCAACATTCAACATTTTTAATTAAAGCAAAATGGGGAACCTGATGTTGAGGAGTAATAAAGTTCTCATTAGTGTTTGAAATACTTGGAGCTATTCACAGAAATAACTTCTTTGTAAGATTTTGCCGCTAATTCTATTTGCATCAGTTGTGATCTCGCACAAATAAATATTTAATTCAGTCTCATCCACCCTAGTGAAAATTAAACCAGCTACGCCGCAGGCAACGTTATGATTAAACCTTATTTGCTGAAGGAAGTAAAAGAAGTGCAGATTACAGTTTTAGATATGCAAACATTTCTTGAGGGCAGAGCTGCTGTAGAGCCTGAAATGTTTCCCAACTTACTTAAACCTTAATGGTAAAAGCAAAAGAAGTGCAAATTTTATGGCTTAGTAGTTTAAGCCTGACACACAGTGATAAGGAAAATACAAGGACAGGAAAAATCTGTGAAGCTGAGCTCTCTTGCAACAAACTAAAGCTAGATGGCCAGCTATAATTTTGATGAAGTCCATATTAATAAGCAGTTAGAAAACAATGTTTTCTTGCCAACTTGTGCTTAGAAAACGTGTTTTGGCTGTGCTCACTGAGTTTAGTAGTTACATATCCAGATTCAAAGTACCTCCTATTCACACAACTGGAGTCAACAGAGATTCAAAACAAAAACAGTATTTAACTGAGTCTGCACGAGACAATAAAATATATGATCCAAGAAGTTCTGTTGGAGTTTAGAACTCTGAAATGTTTGAGTTGTAGCAAAAGTTGAGTCTCTTCTAGTTTTGTCCTGTGTGATCCTGCACTCCACCACTGTGCTGATAAAACTGACCTCACTGAAATTAATGAGGTGGTCTGATCTCCACCCCATAGTGAGCCAATTTCTCTGGTTATTTTTCTCCTTGTTGTTAATTAATGTCATCTGTGTTACACAGTGAAACGTCACAGATCGGCCTTGGCTAAATAACAAAACTACCAACATGTATTTTTGCAATAAATACACATTATACTGAGTGCACATTTATATTTATCAAATTAATAAATATAAATATTTTGTGGCAGTTCATGTTGTGATTGACGGCTGTCATTCCTCACATCCATTTATCATTTTTCCTCCGGTGCAGTGCATGATGGTACATAGTGCTTGGGTGCTGAACGCTACATTACTTTTCATGAGGTTTTTGTGGGATACTTTGTTTGCACCTTATAGGGTCTAGAAATACACAATTTACATTCTGACATTAGTTTACATCTGTAATATGTTTAAACTTAAAAAAAAATGTGTGTATACTTTAATATCCCAGGGTTTTGGACTAACAATATGAGGAAGATGTGAAAAGAGGCATGCAGACCTTATCCTCTGAGAGGAAACAAGTGTAGCATGATGCATAACACAGCATGGAAGAGGAATAAAGATCAAGCTGTCCTGCTGCTTCAGTTCTTCACTGTAAGATATAGAAATATCTGGCCAGGGTTATCTGACAAATACAAAGTATGCATGGAAATTTTGCAGAATTTATTACAGTGCTCTGTCATTTTGACATTAAATAAAAGTATCTATATCTAATAAATATTTAGGTCTCTTCATAAATGCATAGATGCAGTCTCTGAAAAGAAAAACAAAGCACTATCTTACAAATGGGTTATGTGTTTTTGCTTTGTGTGAAAAAAAATCAATTTCTGAAAGGATTACAAGACACTTGCAACACTCCTAGTTTTCAGCCAAATGCAATGCAGCACTGTGCCTAAATTTACGAAAGCAAAGTTATGAATTATATGTACTCTATACATCTCTATAAGCTAATGATGGATGATGGAGTGTGAAAAGCCTCAGTGCAAAATCACAAACTGCTGTGATTCCCTACCCCCTTTTTGGCACATAGTAATAAAGGGAATTTTAATGTACTGTGTGCTTATATGTGTGTGTAGCATATTGTAAGGTAACAGGATAAACAGTTGGACCAAAGCAGCGTGACAGAGGGTTTGAGATGTAGGATTTGATCCATTGCAGTAGGAAGAGAGTAAAATGCATCAGTGCACAGAGGGAGACGTGAAGAGAAAGGTGGCTAAGCGTTGAGAGGGTTAAGAAAGTAAATCCTCTTTTTCTGTCATGGATGTGTGTCTTGTGTACAATGTAAATGAAGGGATTCATTGCTAAAGGATAATTAATTTTAAAGCTAAAGAGATGGAAGGCTAATTCCTATTCTGATTTACAGCACTACAGCTTATTTTGTGTGTGTGTGTGTGTGTGTGTGTGTTCCAGGCATTACTGTAATTGTGGGGGCCTAAATTTGCTTACACGTTGACATTATGAGAAATCCTTCCTTATGGAGAAGTTTCCTGAGACATATGAGAGAATGCTTTGTATGTAGCACACTAAACTACACTTAGTTTGTTTTTACAGCTCTGTCTGTAAGACTGAGCTGTAAAAGTAACAATACTGTTAAGGTTTGACCAAATAGTTATATAAAATCTACAAAAACATTAAGCTCGGTATAATCTCCACTAAAGAAATGGGCACACCTAATATAAGAGTGTGTGTATGTGTGTACCTTTGCTAGTGTGCACTTGAAAATCTCAGACCTTTTTGAACAGTACTCACTTTTCCACAGTCTGTTTGAGAATCTGCACAACCACACAAGAGTTTTCAGTTATTCTGGCTGATTAGACCTCTGCTTATGTTGTATAGAGATTAAATGCTTCAAGCCAGGTGGAGGAGTACAAGATTATAAATGGTCTGAGCAGGCAAACATTATAATAGGAACAGGTTCAGGCAAAAAATCTGGGCATTGCAAAAGGTTAAAAAAACAACAACAACAAGAAAGAAAATGCTGCAAGGCAGGTCCAATGACCGGTCAACTGAGGAAAGAGCCAAAGATCTTAGGCAGACAGCCCAAGGGCTGGTGAGCAGATGCACTAAAGATATCAAGTGGATGGCCTGGTGGTTGGTAAGCAGGAGAACCAGAGACTTCAGGCAGATGGCCCAAAGGCAGGGCAGCCTGTGAATGTGGAACACCTCTACTGGCCAGAAAGGAGGCATGTAGTGAGGATGGATCCTCTTTGGGGGTTGAGCAGAAAGCTGGCTGAGCTGAATATTTCACTTAAGTGCAGGATGTGGGCAGGCAGAATGCTGGAGACCAGAGCACCCATACACCTGCCAGGAACTAGAAGACATTGATCCTTGGACTGAGGCTTGACAGTCTGAGGATCAGCCAGCAGGGCCGACTCTTAGGTGTTCTAGAGGCCAATCAGGTTATCAGCTAACTCATGGGCAGTTTTTCTGCCTCAACTGCCCCTCAGTTGGCCAACTGAGTGTCAGGCAAAGCACTGGCAGAAGTCTAATTTGCTGCAAGCAATCTGGCATATTGGCTAATGGCTATAGTAGTGGTAGCTAACTAGCGAGCTAGACCAGGTTGGAGGGCTTGACGAGTCGTAAATGTGGTGGCTGAGGCAGAGGGCCATGGATTAGGAGGATACATATCCAAAATTTTTCAACTTGACATTGGATACCTTCCTCGCCAATTCAGTCTGCTGCTTCTCTATGGTTCCCTCCAAATACAGAAATTCAGGGTCCTTATAAAAAGTGTCTATGTGCATCAAAGTCCCTCCAGGAAATGGGCAGATTGTCCAGGAAGTTACCAGCTGGGTTATGGTCAGTTTGTACTGTCCAGTTTAGTGGACCCAAATCCAAGACAGGTAATGGACTCATTCCTTCCACCACCTGACTATATCCCCACAGCACTCCATCCCCACTGTATGCAGCTAGCGCAGAAAACTGCTTCCTCCTCCTGTCTGATGGTTTGCCAGAATTGCCTTAAGGCCAACTGAAAGTCCATTCCATGGCCTTCACCAAATGGTGAATGAATTGGTTCTTATATAGCACTTTTCTACTCAAGTTATACAACATGCCTCGTTCACCCAAGCACTTTTTTCTACCTAAGTGCTTTCTATCTAACATTCACATTCACACTCCAATAAACGCATCTTGCCCAAGGACGCTGTGGCATGCAGACTGGAGCAGCCAGGGATCAAACCACCAACCTTCTGATTAGTAGATTACCTGCTCTACCTCCTGAGCTACAGCCAAATTCCTCCTACACCCAGATTTAACAAGGAAGGAAGCAGAGCCAAGACTTGGTTGTAGGAATAAATTTAATGAAGTTGAGGATATGTTTGTTGGTGATCCAAGGCATTATAACAGTTAGGGGAATGGATTATTATTAAAGATGGCCCGAGTACTCATAGCAATTAAAAAAAAAAGAAATGGCAGACAACCATACCCCATGGTATCAACAGATGAAGGTTTTCAATTAATTTATATGCAGTACTATGAGTACATGCTTACTGATTCCACAGGAATTGCACGATTAATCAATTGCACTTGATTAATGTGGTCATCCCAGTAGAAGTTTGCAGGTCTGCAGCATTCAGGTGTGTGTTAATGTAACCCGTGTGATTGTGTTACGCCTGTTGAAGACCGCGTTGTGTTCTGGCGTGCAATGACTGGACAGGAGACAGTATTGGATCACTGGACGGTTTTAGTATCAGCCCACTGCAATACAGAAACACAGGTAACAATGAGCTGTGTGTGTTGTGCGTCTGCTAGGCCTGGCTCCCCTCCGGCCATGCTGGAAACTGCTGTGTCCCTGATTTTCTAACACACTAATGCAATAAAAAAAAAACAACGAACTGGTCCTTTAAACATCAACTCAAGCTCTCATAAATCAGTAAAGAAAACGTAAAATAAAAAAATATATATAATGAAAAATCACTGAAAATACAACTGAGAAAAATAATACAAAAAAATTAAACAATCAGACAAACAAATACAAACAGTATATATAATTATAACCAGGATCCCAGATTTCAGTGCTTTGAAATATAACAAAAATTCAGCGTTAAAGAAAAAAGATGCACTAAACCGTATTAATAGACATCATTACAATTAACCATATGCTAATTATAGCAACTCATCCTAGTGCACAAAGCAGTCATATTTTCAAAACACAAACAAATATCTCCATACCTGCAATACAGAAACACAGGTAACAATGAGCTGTGTGTGTTGTGCGTCTGCTAGGCCTGGCTCCCCTG
>VUQS01067932.1:0-10612 GCA_015108495.1 Heterochromis multidens | reverse complement strand
CAATTAGGGTGGACAAGGCTAAGAGAAATCGGGCTTTCAAATGAATTAAAACTCTGTCTGGGTCTATGGTTGATTAATAAGCTGGAGTGGAAGATTGCTGCTAGTCCTCCTCCTCTGCCTGTGCTTCGAGGATTCTGACAGTTAGTATGACTTGGGGGTGTTGATTCATTTAAACTAACATAATCATCCTGCTGTTTCTGTAAGGCAGAGTAAATCAATATGTTGATCAATTATTAAATCATTTACTAACGGGGACTTAGAAGAGAGAGACCTAATATTTAATAATCCACATTTAACAGTTTTACTCTTTGGTGCAGTTGAGGATGCTATATTGTTCTTTCTTTGTGAATTTTTATACTTAAATAGTTTTTTGCTGATTTTTGGTTTGTTTTTTGATGGTCTGGGAGCAGACACAGTCTCTATGGGGATGGGGTTTTGGGGGGTGGCAGGAGGAGAGAATCTGCAGAGAGGCATGTAAGACTGCAACTCTGCTTCCTGGTCTCAACTCTGGAGATTCTTGTTTTGGGGGGGTTTAATAAATTTGGCCAGATTTCCAATTTGCCAATTATGCCTAATCATGCCTCCCCTATTTCAGTAGCATGCTGGGAACTGGAGCGAAGAGAAGACGTAAGTGCGAGCAAGCTGGGCTGATGAGAGAGAGTGGCTACGGCAGCTTGAAAAAGTATCATAACTGTTGTGTGTGTGTCATGCTTGGCAATCCGTAACAGAGAGTGAAAAGAGGGGAGTGGAGAAGAAACCCTTAGTGCATCATTGGAAGCCCCTCAGGAGCCTGACTCTATAGCAATATAACTAAGGGATGTTTCAGGTTCATCTGAGCTACCCTAAATATAAGTGGCTTTGTCAAAAAGGAAGATTTTAAGCCTAATCTTAAAAGTAGAGAGAGTGTCTACCAAATCTAAATTAGAAGCTGGTTTCACAGAGAGGAGCCTGATAGCTGAGGGACCTGCCTCCTATTTTACTTTTGGAAACTCTAGGAACCACAAGTAAGCCTGCAGTCTGAGATCAAACTTGAGAGGTCTTCAAGTTATGATTATTCAAGACTTTGTATGTGAGAAGGATTTTAAATTCAATTTTAGATTTAACAGGGAGCCAAAGAAAAGCAGCTAATATGGGAGAAATATGATCTCTCTTTCTAGTCTCCATTAGTAGTCTCATAAATCTTCACATGCATCACTGCTTGATTGCTCCCCTGGGGGAAGTGACAGGTCTGAAGGAGGGAACAGAGGCTTCTATTATTTTTAGCCCAAACACAATCAGTGATAACCTCTGGTGGTGTAGCAGAAGCTCATGGTGTGGAGCTGACAGTTTTGTAAGGCTGCACTACTGCAGCACTTCAAAGCCTTTGCTCTTTTCGACACTTGATGTATTTATGGCTTAGAGAGTTTTCACACTAAAGTGTTTGTGTTGTCGCATGCAGATGCCCGTCTGGGCCTGCATGAATATGAGATCTAAGCCTTGTGGCTTTGCATAGAGAGTGTGCCATAACATTCATGGCTTTAGAGGATTTTCAATTATCCCACGGGCCAAGGAAGCAGCAGCCAAATCAGCCTACACTCACAAATCCGTGTGATTGACAGTTCAGTCTTTGGCTCACAGCCAGCCCCCAATAAGGATACTGTAAACAGCAACTGGGTTTATCAAGATCTGATTTGTAGTATGTGGTGTAAAGTGCAGATGGAATGGAGGGGAAAGCAATCAATTTAAGCTTTCAAAAGAGTTTACAGAGGTGAAAGATATAACCTAGGGTAATGTTATAGAGATGCTGCTGTAGCTGCAGCTGATTGAAGGACAGTACTGGGGAAACAATCTTACCCCCTGAAGATACAAAGTTGCTTCCAAATTTTTTAAGACTCCTTCACTTTTTTCACAATGTATTTTGTGGCTATGTCATTTATCAAAATAATCAGGCCCTTAAATCATAACCTTCTGTTTTGGCTGTAGGTCCGGGTCCGTATGGGACAGCTTCTGGGTCCGGACCCGGACTGCGGTCCGCCTGTTAGTGACCTCTGGTGTACATTTTTGAAAATTACGTATGCTGAATTTGCATTTACCATTTCTTGTTTCCTTGTGCAATTCAGTTTGGGAAGTTACTTTATTTTTTCACACTTTAAATTTTTATTATAAAACATATGGTGTTTGTAAATTGGTATAGCCATACAAAAACACCATGACACCATCAGTGTTCAGATTGGTTGCAAATAAGTCTATCTTTCAGTGCCTGCCAACAGCTGGCCTGGCAAACTGGGCTGGAATTTCCCTGCGCTACATCAGATTTGATTTATGGTTAAGAAAGCCCAGACAAGCCCAGAAGCAGACAGTACTGTGATTTTTCCACATAGATGGATTTTTTTAGGTAGCTGACATGGAAAGCATACATAAAATTTTGGAAATCAATCATTCAAAAGAAAAAGAGCTGCTTTGTGAGAGGAAACAAAGAAGACAAAGTGGGAGAGAGGTGTTTATTCAGTGGATTGTGGCTTGAGCAGTAAGTAACAAAACCCGCCTCCTTATTAATCCAACAGCATTTTGATATGCCCTCATCATAATACTCACATGTGGGATATTGTATTTGTATTTGAAATTGGTGTTCTTAGGATTTGTTATTGTTATATATTGTTATATATATTGTTATATATATAGCCACAAACAAATGTTGATTTGTATTTTCACTTCCTGGAATAAACAAACATTTGGCTGTTGGTGTTAAGTACACCAGCCAACACAACCAGCAATGTCAGCATGAAGAATATGTAGGATTCATTTGAGTACTGTTAATCTAAACAAAGAGCAAGTTATTAGAACTCTTTAAACTCTCCTCTTTCTAAATTGAGAGGTGTTTCTTATGAACAATGACTTCATAAGCAGAGAGTTGTTTGAATGCTTAATTTTACCAGCTGGTAAAGTCTGGTAAAGTAAACACGTCGGATCATCTACTCTGACATGTAGTCCGCCTTTGTTAGAATGAAATCTGGCACCAGTTTTAGTTGGTTTATTTTTTATGTATTTTACATGTTATACAAAATGTGATATGAACTTAGAACTGCTTTTACACTTATTGCCAGCTATCACAGACTGACCAGTAACCTGTAGAATTCATTTGAAAAACAAACTGAAATCTGTTAAGTGAGAAAAATACAAATAAAAAACTAAAATACTGTTGTTGCATAACAAACAACCTATAATAATTGAGGAAATGACTGTATTCAGGAGTTTCACCTTTCAGCACCCAAAGCATACATCCAAATCAACAAAAGAATGGCTTCATAATAAGAAGATTGAAGTTTTGGAATGACCCAGCCAGAGGATAGATCTAAATCGAACTGAAAATCTGTGGGGGGACCTGAAGAGGGATGTGCACAAGAGACGCCCTCTCAGTCTGGCAGATATGGTGTGCTTTTTCCAGGAAGAGTGGGCAAATATTATCAAGTCAAAATGTGCCATGCTGATAGAGTCCTACCCAAAAAGACAGAATGCTATAATAAAATCAAGGTCTTTCAACAAAATATTAGTTTAAAGGTGTGCATGATTGCAGTGCTATGAAAAAGTATTTTCCCCCTTCCTGATTTATTAGTTGTTTGTTTGTTTGTTTGCATGCATATTTGTCACACTTACATGCTTCAGATCATCAAACAAACTTTAATATTAGACAAAGATACGCTGAGTAAACACAAAATGCAGTTTTAAATGATGATTTCATTTATTAAGGGATAAAAGCTATTCAAACCTACCTGCCCTGTGTGAAAAAGTAATTGCCACCTAAATCTGATAACTGGTTGTGCCACCCTTGGCAGCAAGAACTGCAATCAAGCGTTTGTGATAATTGGCAATGAGTTCAGTTTCACTAGCCACACACAGGCCTGATTACTGCCAGACCTGCTGAATCAAGAAATCACTTAAACAGAATCTGACTGACAAAGTGAAGTAGGCTAAAAGATCTCAAAAAGCAACACGTCATGTCATGATCTGAAGAAACTCAAGAACAGATGAGAAACACTGCCACTGACATCTATCAGTCCAGAAAGAGTTACAAAGCCATTTTTTAAGGCTTTGGGGCTCCAGTGAACTATGGTGAGAGTCATTATCCACAAATGGAGAAAACTTGGAACAGTGGTGAACCTTCCCACAAATGGACAGCCTACCAGAATTACTCCAATAGTGATCAATGACTTATCCAGGAGGTCACAAAAGAATCCAGAACTGCAGAATCTTAAGAACTGCAGGCTTCACTTGCCTCAGTTAAAGTCAGTGTTCATGATTCAACAATAAGAAAGGGACTGGGCAAAAATGGCCTCCATTGGGAGAGTTCCAAGGTGAAAACCACTGCTGACTAAAAAGAACACAAGGGCTCATCTCACATTTGCCAAAAAAATTTGTGCCCTGAAGCTCAAGCACACTTGGCTTGTCTTGCAGGACAATGGTCTGAAAAACACCAGCAAGTCCACCTCTGAATGGCTCAAAAAAGCAGGTTTTGGAGTGACCTAGTCAATGTCCAGACTTAAATCAGATTGAGATGCTTTGGGTTGACAACAGGGTGTTGATGCTTGAAAACCCTCCAATGCCACTGAACTAAATAATTCTGCAAAGAAGAGCGGACCTAAATTCCTCCACAGTGATGTGAAAGACTGATTGCCAGTTATCACAAACACTTGATTGCAGTTCTTGCTGCCAAGGGTGGAACAATTAGTGACTAGGTTTAGAGGGCAATTATTTTGTCACATGAGGCCAGGTAGGTTTGGATAGTTTTATTCCCTTAATAAATGAAATCATCATTTAGAATCTGCCTATTTACTCAAGTTATCTTTGTCTTATATTAAAAATGTTTTGATTATCTGAATCATTTAAGTGTGACAAATATGCAAAAAGAAAAAAGAAATCAGGAAAGGGGTAAATACTTTCTCACACCACTGTATGCAACCAGGTTATGTAAGTTTTTAGTTTTCAGTCTCCATCCAAACACATTTCAGTTTGTTTTTCAATCAAACTGTACAGGTTATGGGTCACATTATGGGTACAGAGAGTTCTGAAATGATTTATCTTGGTCTAATATTTCTACATCACATAAACCTGACAGTTTTATAGTGTTAAAATTTTTATATATATCCACTATAGTATCCTAGTTGTGCGTGTGTTTGTACTTTAATTCTGTCATCTTTCATTCTGTCATCCTGTCTGTATAAAATATTTTCGTTTCGGGGGTGGGGTCTTATATAAAACCCCTAGATATAGAAGCTTCCAAAACTACCTTCTCTCATATCCATCCAACTGGCATACAAAGTGGCAACCCTTTCTGCACTATATTACAGTCACCACAACCACTGAGTAGCACCACTTTCCTGTTTTGCTAGCATATAGGACATCATTTTATCCCAAGTATTTACTTTTAATATAATATGGCTGCCCTCTCCATCTGGCTATTGTCTTGCTCCTGTCTGCCCCAAGTTCAAAATTAGAGGATGATGTGGTTCCAGTTCCTGCAATACAACACAGAAGAAACATCTTACCTATCATATAAGTGAACGCATGCATGTTTATCCATGCAAAAGGTTTAACAAAAGTTAATGTAAATGGAGACGAGAGGTAATATCCAGTTATCCTCACAGACTCTACTGTCTTTGACTGTTTGTGTTGATAGGTCAGGCTAAAGAACATCTGTTTATCACCTTTGAAATGTATTTGTGGTGGTGTAGCTCTATATTTCTGGAAAACTGACACATTTACATTGTTTACATTGTTATCTGATTACTTTGTAGGTGGACAGACTCTTTGTCTTATTGCTAACTTGTAATAATTTGGCACGGTCAAGTCTGATGTCACACTGCTTACATCTCGATAGGCTACATTTTCTTTTCATTTCTGGAGGCATTTCTTCATGTTGACTACCCACAAAATACTCACCACAGATGCTGACAACTTTTTTTTTTTTTCTTTTAGTGTAAACTTTTACATAAATGAAAATCTACAACCTCATTAGGGCAGTTTGTCTCATGTTGTTATAAAATAAAATAACATGATACTATCCCATTTTTTTTGCTCAACTTGTACAAAAGAACAGACTGCATGAACAAACATGCTTTTTCATGTTTCGTATTTCACCCTCCATGCAAAACCAGCCCCAGCTGTAGTATTTTCATTTAAAAAAATAAAATGGCAATTTTACTCACTTCTTCAGTTAATGTACTGTAGTTTTGTGTTCTGTGTTGTTGGCAGCCAGACTCCAAGGAATAAAAGCAAAGTGCTGTCTCATGGCACAGCATGGGTCTTTGCCAGCTGTGCTAACTGCTATATAATTTAGAAATGCTACAGAGAAAGTTAACCATACTTGTACAATGCTTTTCTACAGTGCTTTTGGTCTATGACTAGAAGTGCTTTTTCTAACAATCACAAACACCGACTCAGATGGATGACTCAGGGGCAATTTGAGGTTCAGTAATTTGCCCAAGGACACTTTGCAATGTGGACTTGAGGAGCTGGGAATTGAGCCACTTTTCCCTCTGATTAGTAGATGACCCACTCTACATCCTGAGCCAACAAGTCATCCATTCTTGCTTTAGCAATGGGGTTTAAAACTCTTTGGTGTGTGTGTTTATGTTTTGAATATATTAGTGGACTTTAATTCGTGATGGACATCAGAACTCAAGATATTCTCTAGTCACGCTGATTACAGAGAGATTCAAACCATATTCGTCTGTTCAGATTTAAAGTTGTGAATTTGACTCACCTGACAGAATTGCAGCAAAGGCTTTTGAAGTAGCATACAGATGACATAAAATACGGTCTTATATCAGTTCAATTCAGTTTTATTTATATAGCGGCAAATCACAACAACATTTGCCTCAAGGCGCTTTATATTGTAAGGTAAAAGGGTAATAGTAGAAAGAAAACCCCAACAATCAAACAACCCCCTAATGAGCAAGCACTGGGTGACAGTGGGAAGGAAAAACTCCCTTTTTACAGGAAGAAACCTCTGGCAGAACCAGGCTCAGGGAGGGTCAGTCATCTGCCCCAAAATGGTTGGGGGTGAGGGGAGGAAGACAAGACAGAAGACACACTGGAAGAGAGCCAGAGATTAATAATAACTCATGATTGAATGCAAAGTGGTGTATAAACAAAGTGAGTGAAAAGAGGTGAGAGAAGGAGAAATGCTCAGTGGATCATGGGAAGCCCCCAGCAGCCCAAGTCTATTGCAGCATAACTAAGGGAGGATTCAGGGTCACCTGATCCAGCCCTTATCTTAAAGACCTCATAGTACCATATCATCCCAATAGAGCACTTCACTCTCAGACTGCTGGCTTACTTGTGGTTCCTAGGATATTTAAAAGTAGAATGGGAGGCAGAGCCTTCAGCTTTCAGGCCCCTCTTCTGTGGAATAAGCTCCCAGTTTAGATTCAGGAGACAGACACCCTCTCTACTTTTAAGATTAGACTTAAAAATCTCCTTTTTGATAAAGCTTATAGTTCGGGCTGGATCAGGTGACCCTGAATCCTCCCTTAGTTACGCTGCAATAGGCCTAGGTTGCTGGGGAAGTATTTCTCCTTCTCTCACCTCTTTTCACTCACCATGTGTTTATACACTACTCTGCATTTAATCACGAGTTATTATCAATCTCTGGCTGTCTTCCAGTGTCTTCTGTCCTGTCTCCTTCCCCTTACCCCCAACTAGTCGCAGCAGAAGGCTGCCCCTCCATGAGCCTGGTTCTGCTGGAGGCTTCTTCCTGTTAAAAGGGAGTTTTTCCTTCCCACTGTCGCCAAGTGCTTGCTCATAGGGGGTATTATTGTAGGGTTTTTACCTTACAAAATAAAGCGCCTTGAGGTGACTGAATATGATTCAAACCACTGTAGCGCAGTACCTTTAATATTTATGGCGTGTTCTAATCTCTGTATTAAAATAATATTGTCTACTGTATCAAACACTGCACTGCTAGAATGACAAACAGAGATGAGTCCACTGTCAGAGACCATAAGAATATCATCCGTAACCTCCACTAGTGCTATTTGTGTACTGTGATGAATTCTGAATCCCGACTGAAACTCTTAAAATAAACCATTCCTGTCTCCTCACTTACAAGGTCTTGAATAATCAGGCCCCATCTTATCTTAAAGACCTCATAGTACCAAATCACCCCAATAGAGCACTTCGCTCTCAGACTGCTGGCTTACTTGTGTTTCCTAGGATATTTAAAAGTAGAATGGGAGGCAGAGCCTTCAGCTTTCAGGTCCCTCTTCTGTTGTTGTGATTTGGCTCCATATAAATAAAATTGAATTGAATTGAATATTGAATATTTTAGATTTAGAGTGGTATTATTTTTTATAATTATGTTTGTAATTATTTTGTTTTCAGTTGCTGTTTAGTTCTGCTGCCTTTTGGTATTTTGTTTGGCCAAGACAACAAACTATGTTTAGTTTTTGTAACGATCATGGTTTAGATGAAATTTGTTCCATTTTCTATTATGCTAGTTTTTTGTGGTGACCATTCCCCTTCCAATAATAATCCCAAAAAGAGTAGAGATCCAATTTGAAGGGGCTGGGGGGAAAAAATAAAACAAAAGTGAACCTCTGTGCAACCAACTTCTCCAATAGATATTTGGAATCAGGTGTTCCACTTTTGCCTTATCTCTTCAGGGCAAAAGAAAGATGAGGTAAAAGCTAAACTTTGTGGTAAAAATTCACAATTCTATTTGAAAGAAAAAAAAAAATCACTTCACTGCATACTAACACCAAAACTTCATCCAAGCTGTGAAGCGTGGTGGAGAAAGCACCAGGGTTGGGGATGATATGCTACATCAGGGCCTAAATGACTTGTGATCACTGAGGGAACAATCGACTGTAATTTCTAGAAAATTTGCAGGAGAATGTCAGGGCAGCACTCCACGAGCTGAAGCTCAGCAGTTGGGTGAACAAGACACAAGAAAATGACGCAAAGAACACAAGTAAGTCAACAACAGAATGGAATGGTTAAAACTTAAAGTAAAATATCTGGTTTTTGGAATGGCCAAATCAGACTTTTAACCCAACGGAGATGCTGTGGTATGGCTTGAAGGAGGTTAACATCTTCAAAATATTCAGTGTTCCCTTACCTTTGAGTGATTACTCACTTTATCACATCTTTACTGAGTTTCAGTAAAGAATCAGAATCAGAATCATCTTTATTAGGAATTTGACTCCGGTTCACATTACTCTCTGCATGCAAAAAAAAAAAGTTTTTTAAAATAGGCAATATGTACAATATATATATATATATATATATAAAAAAAACCATTCCCCACTCGCCCTTGTGGGCGGTCTTTATCCTTCAACCTCGGGTCCTCTACCAGAGGCCTGGGAGCTTGAGGGTCCTACGCAGTATCTTTGCTGTTCCTAGGCCTGCACTCTTCTGGACAGAGATCTCGGATGTCATTCCTGTCACAGTGGCGCTGTGTGTGCGGGGTGAGGACCCAAATGCAGGACTCGGAAACAACACTTGAACTCAACAGCAGTTTATTGCTGGAGTAAGAAACAAACCAAAATACAAACATAACTGCCTGACGGGGCAGGCAAAACAAGGAACTAAGGAATACACTGGAAGCACTGGGGAACACTGGGGAACACTAGGAAACACGGGAACAGGAAACACACGGCCAGGGAAGGATGACGACGACGTAACAAAGAACAAAGGAAAACTCAGGGCTTAAATACACACTAGGTAATCAAGGAGATAAGAACACTAGGGAACACAAGTGAGCAAAATCATAACATAACGAGATGGAGGAAGTAAACCTGAACATAACACATGAGACACAAAGGATATCAAAGTAACACAGGAAGTGGCTAACACAGATGGACTAACACCCGCGGACTTGTCACTGGGAAGGTGAACCAATACAAACACTGACACACTGAGAGACCGAGGGCACGAGAGGGGGAGAGAGAGAGGGCGAGGGCATGAGAGGGAGAGAGAGAGAGGGCAAGGCACAGAGAGCGAAGGCATGAGTGGGAGACACTGGGAGAGAGAGAGAGTGCACTAGGGGAACTGATAACTAAACACTGAAAAGAACACAAGAAGATAATGGAAAACATAACCATTATATAATCTTGAAACTTCATGAATAAACCAAACTAGAAAGTCCACAACTTAGAACACTGGGTCCACCGGACCCAGGACCATGACAGTCAGAAGTGAACATAACAGGAAATGAGTCAAGGACGACAGGCCAAGAGAGAGAGAGAGAGGGAAAAAGAGGAACGAGCCTGGATGTCCTCACAAGAGTATAAAAAGCACTGTTTAGAGATACGCAGTTGTTAATTCCGTCTGTCCGGAGCTGGTGAGCAGAAGAATGACCTATTAGAGGATCCGCGGTGGGGAAGTTTAAGCGAAGGACGCCAGAGGAATAACCGTATTGCCTTCTACTGTGGATTTACTGATTGGATTATGAATGTTGGATTATCTGCTCATTGCTTTCTGATCTGGATCGGAGTCTAGAAGGGGAAGTAAGGGGACTTTGTACGGAGTCGCTCGCTTCCTTTTTGGATTTCTTCCAGTTCAGCGGGAAGAGGATTCTATTTGTGGCCGGGATGTTCCTTCTTTCCTCCCAAAACCCACACCCAAACCGGTAGTA
>VUQS01067931.1:0-12560 GCA_015108495.1 Heterochromis multidens | reverse complement strand
GGGGCGGTCCTCATGTGAGCCAGTTTCGTCGTAGCGCTTGATGGTTTTTGCGACTGCACTTGGGGACACATTCAAAGTTTTTGCAATTTTCCGGACTGACTGACCTTCAGTTCTTAAAGTAATGATGGACTGTTGTTTCTCTTTACTTAGCTGATTGGTTCTTGCCATAATATGAATTCTAACAGTTGTCAAATAGGGCTGTCAGCTGTGTACCAACCTGACTTCTGCACAACACAACTGATGGTCCCAACCACATTAAGAAGGCAAGAAATTCCACAAATGAACCCTGACAAGGCACACCTGTGCAGTGACAACCATTTCAGGTGACTACCTCATGAAGCTCATCGAGAGAAGGCCAAGAGTGTGCAAAGCAGTGATCAAAGCAAAGGGTGGCTATTTTGAAGAATCTAAGATATGAAACATGTTTTGGGTTATTTCACACTTTTTTGTTTACTACATAATTCCGTATGTGTTCATTCATAGTTTTGATGCCTTCAGTGAGAATCTACAATGTAAACAGTCATGAAAATAAAGAAAAAACATTGAATAGGAAGGTGTGTCCAAACTTTTGACTGGTAGTGTATATATGGGAGACGCTGGTGGTGAAAACCTGACTACACAAAAACAACAAAAAGAAGCATACTGCTGACATGCAGTATATTTAGGAAAAGTAGACTGAGCAGCATCTGAACCTCTTGCAGTGTAGCAGTACACACTCTTAGCTGTGTGACTGCAGCAGCTCCAGTAGAACAGAGGTTTAAAGCTACAGCACATCAACTCTCACACTGCCAACATGAGCTGGTACTTAGAGGTGGGTGTTTGCACACATCAACCCTACAAATGGTGAAAGTAAACTGCCCACAGCATGCTCATGTTTACCAGCCTAGCTCCCGTGTGATGACTCATCAGTAGATTCAAAAAGTATTAGAGTGGGAAAAGGTCCAGTCATGATTAGTCAAGCTCTGATTTTTCTTAGTTTTACATTGTCATTGTGTTTGGTTGGAGAGTTTATTTGCTGCAGTTCAAACCAAATTTTTTGTTTAACGTCTTGATGACAATTAAAGTTAATAGGCAGAAAGAAATTCTCTACTAGACAATCTGGCAGCAAACCAAGGAATGAGGTTTGTGGTAGGTGCAGTATGTTACCTATGTATTTGGATAGTGACACTATTTTTGTAACTTTGCCTCTGCACACCAACATGGTGCATTTTAAATCAAACAGTCAAGATGTAATTGAAGTGCAGATTTTAAGTTTTAATTTAAGGGGTTTTACAAAAGTATTGTTTTTTATATTTTTATGCAATTTTTTATAAACTTTAGGTGTAAAAGAGAGAGCCAACAAAAACCACGATCAGTTGAATGTTTTCAGTGCTGAAGCTGCTGACAGGCAACTCTTTCTAAAGAGAAACTGAATCCGGTCTCACTCTTAAGAAAATATATTTTACCTTGCAGAATGCACAACCACTTTGTTTGTGTGACTTTTGTGTATGAATACGTTGATTCTGAATCAAACTAAAAGTTGTTAAACATCAGAGTTGCACAGTAACCATGTGTGCTCTGAGGTAAAATGAGTTGAATTACTTAAACTGCTGATGTCCCATACAGGAATAGGAAAACCTGTTGTTGCCTAGCAGGGCTAATGTGGCTAACATAATTTTTAGCTTTTATCATATCTACACAGGTCAGAGCTCAGGTGAAAATGCAGTGCTGAGGGGTGACCATGAACTGTGAAACTACAAGGAGAAATTTCTAAGCAGCAGAGAAATACTGAGTGTATGTTACTCCGTGTTCGTGTTGCTGTGCTGCAGTGCAGTTAGACTCAGCTGGCTTTCTGTTAGGTGTTGTCTGTTTGCTCCTACTCCTTACACTGATTTGTACAGTATTTTAATACATTCAAATTCACAGTAAATCTGTTCTTATGATCATATTTATCTGCTGTCAGACAACAGAACAACAAAATGCAAAGTTTACCTTAGCCTATAAACGACACACTCAAGCCATTTACAAAGCTGCTGCTCTGCACCGGATTTTGTAACAGTTATGTTGACTGACAAACTCTACATCCATGTTTCTTAAAAACATCAACTGTGCTGAAAATTCAAATGTATTTTACTGTAACCATTTGTACATAGCACAAATTACTCTTGTATTTAATTGATTCTGCATTTTTAGCAGTTTTGGCTTTTTTGTACACTATTTTTCTTATTTATTTTTCTAATATATATAATTTTCTAATATATATTATTTTCTAATATATCTCTAATTCACTTTTTCTTTTTCCTGACCCTTGTGTTTCTGTAATAAGTGAATTTCCCTAGTGTGGGATTAATAAAGTCTATATCTATCTATCTATATCCATATTTCAAAGAAAAATAATTGCTCCGTCATTCACAGACTTCTTTCTGAAATGGGTGGATGCAGCAGCAGTTCCAGTTGGATTTAAAGCTGCAGCCACTGAAACAGACTGTTAGAGCTCCAAACCAGGGGGATACAGGCATGGTTCAAAACATGATCTGTGTGGTATTTTAGGCTGAAACTTGAAATATACATTCTTGGGAGATGTGACACTAACATTAATAATTCTTAAAGTGGTACAATATGGCACATTTAACTGTGTAGGAATTGCAGCTATTTTAGACAGAGTCTGATTTTCAGAAGGTCAAAGTAATTGGACAATTGATTGACAAGCACTTTCATGGATAGATCACATCACATCTTTAAAATCCACTGTACTGGTGGATAGAGGAAAATTACAAAAATCGTGTCATTGTTCAAATACTTGTTCAGTGACACTTCCTGTTTCACATGAAACACTTTATAGCTGATCTAAGGACATGGCAGTATCATGACTGACTGTCCTGTTGTACTAATGGTGCTGATTTAATGCTGTGCAACTGCATGTGAGCCATTTTAGTAAAGGTAGTGTCACTGCTTTGTTTCAGCTCTTACAATTACACATTTAAATATATGTGCTGACCTGCCCACATTTAAAATACCAGCTTTTATTTGAGAAGTTGCAGTACAAATGAACAGCTGAACACATACCATGCAACCACTATTGCACCTGTAAATATGCAACTTGGCACAACATATGAAAGTCGATGATGAAATTTGATACAATTTCGGTTTTTATAGAATATAAATTTTCACATGATCCAACAGACATACAGAACTGTGGCAGGAAAAAATAAAAAATGAGGCTTGCATCTACAGAAAAATGTGTGTTGGGATGGAGCTCTAAAGACAAGCAAAGAAAAAAGCAGAGTCAGGAACGTTTGGTGAAATGTTTGTTTGCAAATATATATATATATATATATATATATATATAGTTTTTATTTCTGTTAAAATATATCTGGCAACAAATTTAAAGACTGATTATTTTTCTTTAACATCAGGATGCGTTTGGTTCTTACATTTCCCTTACTACCAGTAGCTGTTATATTCTCCAGCTGTCTTCAGAAACAGCTTGTTGTGAGTTGGCTGTATGGTAGCAAATTGGTTCAGGATCAGAATGCATTAGTTTGCAACTAACTGGCATATTATGTTGACTTGCAGGTGGACCAGATTACAAGAAGAGATTGTTAGGAGAATAAATGAGACATGCATTTTACATTACATTAAAACACATCATTAAACTATGTCTGGCCCTTGGTGTTATTCTGAATTCCCAGTGTGGCCCCTAGCAAAACTCAGTTTGATGGCCATGTCCTCAGAGTACACACAGAAACACCATATCAACCACCTGTTCATTATAGCCATACGTTCATGTAGCGCCACCTACAGCCAACTGATATTACTGCCTGTAGCGTGGCTGTGCACGTGCGCGCGCACACACACAGACACACAGATTTTGAAGATATTTAACTTGCAGTGAGATGAAGTGTACTGATACTGAGTCACTGTTGCTCTAAATGCATGCTTGCTTTTTAAAGGAATAAAAAAAGGGATGATTCCATTAGGTCTCCATAAATCCTGCTCTCCATACACTTAGTTCTGTTTTTTGAGGAGGAAATTGTATCTCTGGTTTCTTCTAAGAAAGAAAATTGCCATCGATATCTCACTGTAATCTTCTTTTAGGTCCAATAGGGTTCTTCTGTCCTTAGGGGACTGAAAGATGTCTGCCATTGTCTGTGTTATTGTCCTGGGTGAATCCAATTGATTCTTTTGTGTGACCTTTTTTTGTTTTGTTTTATTCTTCTTTAAACCCCTTTAGCTCTTTTAACCTCTCCACTGAATGTTACTACCCCCTCCCCCGATGAGCTGAGGTCATTACAGTCCGTTTCTCTCCATTTGTCTGTCTCACGCTGTATTTACTTGATCATATAGTCATATAAGTCTTATGGAGGTGAAGCTGAAGTGCCTATGTGTGAGACTCTACCCATGCAGAGAATCACATTTATATTATATTTATTGCTATTAAGCATATATTTATTTAGTTCAGTGCATTTGATAATACAGAATGTAGTTCAGGTTTTAGGGGATAAAACTTACTTATTGGTGGACCATTCTTAACCCTCTAAGATCAAAATTTTAACTGAATGCATTTTGACTTTTAGTTGATATTATCTCTTTGCTATGTTTTTTGAGTGACTCCTGTATGTGTTTTTATTCGTTTTTGAGGGATTTCGTTTTGGCCAGCACATTATAATTCTTATTGTGGATCGACCAGTTACCCCAGTACAGGAAGTCTGGACCAGCTCTCCGTTTAAAGGGTCAGAGTCTCTGATCCTATGAGTATTACCATAATAGGTTAACAGAAACGAATTTAAGCCGGTGGGAGGGGCTCACCCAGTTTTAACTGCCAGCCCTCTGGATTTCTATCCCGCCTACTCTGACAAATACTGCCTGGGTAGCCTTGCAGGTCAAGTATGATTCGTCGGCCACACCCATTAATGGCAGCTCCCCCCTTGTGACCCATGCACTTGGTAATAAATGATAAAAGTCCAAATGGGGAAGCAGTGACTTAGTTCAAAGTTCTCCAACTCCTTTGCGACTTTAATCCAATACAACAAAATGAGCAAAGAAAAGACAGACTTGTAAATCCAGTTTTTAGATCGCAGTTGCTTGGCCATGGTTAATCCTCCAGTACTCTTTTTAAAATCCAACTGCAAACCTTTCTTCTAGATGATCCCTTATTTAGACAGTCTCAGGTGGATGAGGCCTTGGGGATCTCAGTCTCCTTGACACCATACACGATCTGCTTCCATGCATGTAAAAATTTTATTCATTTGTGGATTTATCATATGTATCACTGTGTTTTTTTAATGCACTTCATTTAGTGTAAAATTGCTTTTTCAAGAATGCCATGTTTGCAGCTTGTCCACCCTACTGTAACATTCAAGACACAAAGCAGCAACCAGCATTACAATGAGTTTGTTGCTGTGACAACTGAATCTTTTCTCTGAGTTGTCTCACCCAACCCAGTGAAAAGGCTCTGAGTGTTTTAGACATCTTTATTTATTTAGTCAGTGGCTGTATGCTCATTACTGTTCCACCAATTAGGACTTTTATTGGCAACTATGACTGAAAAGGGAATTATCTACACAAGGATAAACAGTTTAAAACTCAAATGTTCTTAAAGGTCAGGAAGTCAGCTCACAGCCAAATTTTATTCATAAAATAATAAAACATTAGCAGTTTAGTTGTGTCATTTGTTGTGTTTTAATTGGTCACACCGATGGAAAAATGTCTGTCACATTTGGGATCTTAAAGATGATGTGAATATTTGAGTGAAGATGAGGCTGAAATGATTTGCAGACTCTAAAGCAGAACCCCAGGATTCCAGGAATGGTGACGCTAGAATTGATTAAGTCAGTAGACGGTGATTTTATATTGGTTGATCTCTAATCTGCAGCACAAGTTACCATGGCGATGTACCCCGGTAAGAAGTGAATCATCTTAGTAGTACAGAAAACTCAGGGTTAACCCTGAAGTTACCTGGTTAAGACCAAATACTGGGCCTTATACTATGAAGTGAGTTCAGCATACCCAGGGTATCTTTCCGTTATCTTGATTCACTTACCCTAACATTGGCAATCAGGATAAACTGTCACATGAAGCTGGTTATCAACTCTCTAAGTTACCCCAGGGTTTTAAAGGGGCGTTTCATGGATTACATGACTCTTCTTCCACAGAAAATGATTCCTATGAGTGCCACCTACTCCAATCAGAGGAATTATCAGATGATGCAAAAATAGTGATTAAAAATCTCTAAAGAATATAAAACATATAACAGCAAAACACAACACTATCCCATTTTAGGATCATATATTAATGCTTATAGAACAATAAAACTGTTGTAAAAGTTTTTGTTGCCAACAGAAAAATAAATCAAGGAATGAAGCTGTATCTAAGAATCTATATTTATTGCTGATGCTCATCAGGAAAACACAAAGACTTTAGATGTTACTGAAAAACTTTAAACCCTCCTACTCTCCCCCCAGAGGTCTGAGAGGTTACCATGGTGATTTACCCCGGTAAGAAGTGAACCACCTTCATAGTACAGAAAACCCAGGCTTAACTCTGAAATCACCTGGATAAGACAAATTCCTGTTTCACAGTGCAGGCCTTTGGGCAGCACAGATTACACAGATTAGTAGCTAGATTGGAAAACTCTGGGTTGACCTATTGAGTTGATAGATCAACTCACCTTTGTGTGACAACTTAGTGGTATTGCTGATAACGCAGATAAGGCAAACATATGTTGAATTGACTCTGTAGTACAAGCTGTTTAGATTCTGATTTGTTGATTAATTAAGGTTAGCTATATGTCATCCTTAAACAATGATCAAACTCTGCTCTTTTTCCATCTAGGTCCAGTAGCAGTGATAAGTGGTGAGGAAGACTCTGCCAGCCCCCTTCATCATGTTAACCATGGGATTATTAGCCCCTGTACACTGGATGCTGGGCCAGCTGCGGTGGTGATTGGAATGACTAGAATTCCTGTTATAGAGAACCCACAGTACTTCAGACATGGCCACAGCTGCAACAAACCTACCACTTGTAAGTAAAGACATCTATTCAATTTTCAATTAAATTCAGTTCAATTTTATTTATATAGCAACAAATCACAACAGTTGCCTCAAGGCGCTTTATATTGTAAGGTAAAGACCCTACAATAATACAGAGAAAATCCCAACAATCAGACAACCCCCTATGAACAAGCACTTGGCGACAGTAGGAAGGAAAAACTTTTAACAGGACAAAACCTCCGGCAGAACCAGGCTCAGGGAGGGGCAGCCATCTGCCGCAACCCCTTGGGGGTGAGGGGAGAAAGACAGGACAAAAGACACACTGTGAAGGATCTGCCTCCCATTATGCTTTTAAATATCCTAGGAACCTCAAGTAAGCCAGCAGTTTGAGAGCAAAGTGCTCTCTTGGGGTGATATGGTACTATAAGGTCTTTAAGATAAGATGGGGCCTGATTATTCAACATCTTGTATGTGAGGAAAAGGATTTTAAATTCATTCCAAAAAGCTGAATCTGTTCATCTGGACGTAGTGTTTTTAGTGGGAGAAACATTTCGTCACCTCCTGGTGACTTCTTCAGTCTCAGCTGACTTCAGGTTTCCCCAACCTTATAAACAGTACATTGCATAATGACCGAAACTAGCACCACTGACTAACAAAGGGCCATCAGGTCAGTTTCATGATCATTAGTATGCAAATGGCCATTGATCAATGGCACATGCAGGTCAAATAGAGGTAGAGAGATGTGTCCAGTAATGTAAATCCAAAAATTAGCAGAGCAAAGTTATCTGAAAATGTCATAATGCATGTGCTGTAATTCTATAAAGATCATAGACCTTCACATAGATCTAGACCTTTAAATCTGTCTACTACACAGAATTTTCAGATTTGTCAGTGTTAAATGAGGGCAGCAATTAGCCTCCAAATGGGGACATTGACTCTGTTGTCAAAAATTGTCAACCTGTTCATCACAACAGAAGTATTTTAAATGTCCACTGCTTGTTTTTCCCCACCTAGTGTGAAGAATGGTTACTGAATGATAAGTGAAGGAACAATGTTAACAGTTTGTTTGCTCCACCAGTATGGTGGCATCCCTACATATCAATGTAGACTTAAAATAGAGTTAGATTTAGTCTGATATGTTTGTCTCTAGTGATGAGTATAGAAAAATCAGATTACCTCCCCCATGAAAATCACTTAGAGTGGAAACTTTCATAGAAGCTTTCTTACTTTTAAGCATTTAATAAGCATTTAATGTATGAAATATTCATTATTGAAACAAATATGAAATTATTTTTGTTGATACAAATACATCATTATTGTAGGTCTTAGCCACTGTAGTTCTGTAAAATGCTTTGATTTTTCTCTCTCTCTCTGATCCTGTAGTCTCTCCACTTTATCTTTGTCTTTACTGAACACAGAATTTTAAGCACTGGAGTAAATCTCTCCTTGCTTTTACATCCACATAAATCTCAGCAAATCCCCTAAACATACACATACATACACACACGCATGCGCACACAAATACACAGACTCTCTCTCCTCTTGCTGCTACCAGTGGCAATGCTGATCCATCACAGAAGTCACCTTGTATGATTATCACCAGCTTTATTTCCACTGGTGCTGTGCTTCTCCCATTCACATACAGCACTTATCTTTTGTGTTAAGGCCCAGATTAACAGTCTGCACCAGTGCAAACTTTTGGCATTAAAAAAAAAATCACTGTTTTCTAAAAACCTGTAGTGTCAGTTTTGCAACTGAAAGATGTGGACATGGGTATTTTTTTATTGCACGTTTCTCTTTAAGAGTGCAACATTTTTGGAGGAGAGTATTTAAATCAATCATACAATGATTCACTAAGGCAATGTACTGCACTGTGGTTGTGCTTGATGTGGCTGTGACACTTGTGACAGAGCAGGGCTTCACATATTTCTGTTCGTCAGTAAAATAGGTATTTTGATGAAACAGAGCAGAACTGAATGGAACCGAATACTGGAGGGAGGGACAAGGAGAATCATAATGCAAGATGCATATAAGGATGTGTCTTGTTTTAGAAGCATCCAAATTACTTTTTATAGAAAGCAGAACGGTTTCCAGTGTTTCAGGCTTTTAGCACCTTTTCTTCATAGAGATCAATCCACAGTGAAAACATCTCTGCGTGTCTTTTCCCAGCAGTGTACACAAACAAAGCAACTTTGACTACTTCTCTCTGACAAACAAGCTATTACATAGCAAGCTATTAATGGGATTCAGACAGAGCTGAAATCCTGAAAATTATGCTTCATAAACAGAAACACCACGAAGGGCCAAATACCCCTATCCTTTAATGGGCAAATGTCAACAGATTGGTCCACTGTTAAAAAAAAAATCCTGATGTTTTTAAATCATTCTACAAAATGTTATTCAGATGGTCATAATATAAAATCATTGATAGTGCAAGTAACAATGTAACATGTTTTCTCTATCATCATATGATTCAGATGATTATGATGTGCACTTACTGCCATTGCCTTCATCAGAGCCCCTGTAGCAGCTGTATGTATGCCACTGAATGATCTGAGTCCCAGAGCTTACTACAGCGGCACTATTAAAATGAATATTTGAGGTTCATCCAGGGTTGCACTATGTTCATGGTAAATGGACTGATTGTTATACAGAGCTTTTCTACTCTCCCGGAGCACTCAACGCTTTATACAACATGCCTCATTCACCCATTCACTCCAGCACTTTTTTCTATGCTCAAGTGCTTTCTATCTAACATTCACACTTCGATGGATGCATCAGAGAGCAACTTGGGGTTAGTATCCTGCCCAAGGATATTTGGCATGCAGACTGGAGCAGCCAGGGATCGAACCACCAACCTTCTTGCTCTACCTCCTGAGCTACAGCCACCCACAAACTAGAGCCTATTTATATCTATCATTCATGCCCAGTTGTAGTTTGCTATAGTTTGTATAGTTTCTTAAGACTTCCTGGAACTTGTATTTTCTTACTTTTTATCTATTTATATATATATATATATATATATTGCCTGTTTAAAAACGTTTCTTTTTTTTGCATGCAGAGAGCAAAGTGAAATTCCTTCTTTGTGTGCACAAACTTGGCCAAATAACGGTGATTCTGATTCTAATTGTGACCCAGTGGTGGAACGGTCACTCAGCTAACGTACATGTGTGTGTGAGTGTGTGTGTCTGTGTGTGTCTTAGATGACCGCCCCCTTAATGACAGTAACTGTACCAATTAGGCATATACTCACATAAATTCATATCCAAATAATTCCAGCTGTAAATATACACTATTTGAGACGAAAGATTACGGTGTTATATAAGCTAATTCTGATAATTCTGAAAATGTGTCTGATTTAGGCGTTAACTGCTACAGGCAGGAAATTTGTCTGCTGTAAAGAAAACCCATTGCTGCTAAAAAGCCAAAACAATGTTCAAATTAAAATTACATTCATAAAATTCATATGACACATGTCAAAAAACTACTTAAAATCATCCACAGAAAACAGTGTCAGTAATCTTCTGTTTGATTAGTTTAAAGTAGATCTGTTAAAAAAGTTTGCAGTTTAGTTCGACTGGGTGATGGTATTGATGTAAAGTGTAGCCAACAGGTGGCAATCATAACATAACCACTTATGTGACATAACATAAGCAGTGGGAAGGATTACCAGGAAGGTTTAATTTAAGTGGCAGCTTTTGAGTATTTATAATGGCTGATAACTCATTCCTTCCCTATCTTTGTCTTTCTCAGATGTTCAGCATATTAAACGGCGGGACATTATCCTGAAAAGGGAGCTTGGGGAGGGAGCCTTTGGTAAGGTGTTCCTGGCTGAGTGTTACAACCTGAGTCCCACCAAGGACAAGATGCTGGTAGCTGTAAAGGTAAGCTACATAGTGTTGATTTGTGGACCCCTTTGTGAGCCCTGTACAGGTAGTCTAACCGGTTCTCTACCTTAAAGGGCTCAGTTTTGTGAGTATTACTCCAGATGTCGATCCAGTCTGTCCTCTAATAAAAACCCTGGCAGCTGAGTAGCCTTGCAGGCCCAGTATTTATCAATCACACCCGTTAATCAGCAGCTCTCCTAAAATCAGCGCTCTTGGTATAACTGGGTTGAATTTAGTAGCCTAAACAAAAGGCTCCAAGGATCTGTTTAATTTTAAAGGCTAGAGCAACCTATAAGAACCTTCTATACTGATGTTAATTAATACTGAGGTTTTTACCTTTACCGTTAAAAAGGACTCAAAAAGGGAATGTCCATAATTTAGACTTATTTTGCAGGAAAGTTTATTTAGCAGTTTAGCAAGGGCAAAGCAAATTTAAAAAAAATCATCACATAATCAAATCAATTGAATTTAACTCTTACCTAACTAAACTAACCTGTTGCTGATGCTGGATATTAAAATTTGATCTTGGAATTTGAGAGAAGGAGAGAGGAGGTCAAGCTCTGGCCACTAGCGTGTCCGTCCTCGATCAAGGTGAACCACAATCCCACTGAAAAACTGCCAAATTCTTCTGACCTCACAATCCCAGGCAAACGGTAGAAATCCGGAATTCTTCCGAAAGTACAATCCAGTGTGGAACAGTATAGATCCAAGTTCTTCTGGCCTTGTCCTTTAACAGAAAAAATAATAGAGATCCAGCTTCCTCTGAAATTGTAATCCAGTAGTGCAGGAAAATATCAGAATACTTGGAAGTTGTAATTCCACATGGCAAAAAATGAACAGAGAGAAAAAGCCGAAGATTATAAATCCAAAACTCAGGTACACAGGGTTGGCTGTGGTAATCCCCTTTTGGGCAATCCTCCTGGCTTGAATCTTCACCTGTGTCCTGTAAGCCAATCTTCTCTGCTCTGCCAGGACATCCAGGAGTGAACAACTTTCCTTCTGAATGCAGCAACCTTTATACTTTTTCTTCCCCTTCTTTCCCTCCTTCTCCAGATTGTCATCTTCCAATCACTTGTTGACATCTCATATCACCAGATGTGGGCCACTCCCTGCTACCTTCTCTCAACTTCCTAAAGTAATAATTAAAAACACTTCTTGTAATGCAGTTAAATCAGCCCAACTTTTATTTTCAAATGCAAAAAAGTATTTCAGCCAACATACTTGACACTCTGCTGCTGAACAATAAACAAGTATATTGCCACTATAGCTGGTGTTATTTAATAATACTTTAAATATTATCGAATTTAAATTTTATATTTGTTACATAATTTAAAACTTTAATTTAAGTGGCAATAAAACAAAGTCTCAGATTTAATAATTTTGAGAGTAAGTTTAAGCTTCCCATAACTTTATATTGCAAGTTACATTACTGATATGATCAATATAAAATGTATTTATTGTTCAGCCTTAAGTGCAGTCTCTAGCTCTAACAACACATTTGTTTTGCATTCAAACACAAAAGCTGGTATGTTGTAATATTTTTAAGGATGGTTTGTTTCCCAGTCCAAGCATTACTGCCTGATTGACTGTAATAGATTTAGGTGATCCAAATGCAATTGCCTGAAGCAAGTCTTTAATATTGTCCCAACTTCCCTTAAGTACAGTGCCAGTGGATGTGGGTTGGAGATGCAATTACCTTGAA
>VUQS01067928.1:14280-26271 GCA_015108495.1 Heterochromis multidens | reverse complement strand
GCGGATGGCACAACACAGAAGAGCTACCTCGTCAGGCCAGGACTCCGCAGTCTATTCACACCTACAGGCCAGTGGCCACTCTTTCAGTGATGAGGATGTACACATCCTGGACAGGGAGGAACGCTGGTTTGAACGGGGAGTCAAGGAGGCCATTTACGTGAAAAGGGAAAGACCATCTCTGAACCGAGGAGGGGGCCTAATGGTACATCTGTCACCATCTTACAATGCTGTGATTGCAGCCATTCCCCAATCTCTGTGAATGGTACTCATGGCCATTGATCAATGGTCATGACAATTTGCATACTATTGATCATGAAACTGACCAAATGGCCCACTGTTAGTCAATGGTGCTGGTTTCTGTCATTATGCAATGTACTGTTTATAAGGCTGGAGAAGTCTGCAGTCAGCTGAGACTGAAGAAGTTACCAGTTGGCAACGAAACGTTTCTCCCACTAAAAAACGCCACGTCCAGATGAACAGATTCAACTTTTTGGGATTCTTTTACCTGGATTATTGAGCATGCATCAAGAGATTACCACCACCATGCTTGACAGTTGGTACAGTGTTCTTCAGTTTGAAAGCCTCACCTTTACTCCTCCAAACATACATCTTGTCATTGTGGCCAAATAGCTCAATCTTTGTCTCGTCTGACCATAAAACTTTTCTCCAGAAGGATTTGTCTTGTCCAATTTTGAGCTTGAAGGTGTTGATTTTGGAGCAGGGGCTTCTTTCTTGGTCAGCACAATCTCAGTCCATGGTGATGTAAAACTCTCTTCCCTGTGGACAGTGACGCTGGTGTTCCAGCAGTTTCTTGGTGGTTCCTGGGTTGTTCCCGAACATCCTAACCAACTTCCTCTCATCTGAGGGTGACAGTTATGGTCTTCTTCCAGACTTTGGCAAAGTGGTGACACATCTGAATAACTTGTACTTACATACAATTGTTTGAACTGATGATCCTGGGATCTGCAGTTGTTTAGAAATGGCTCCAACAGACCAAATTTTTAAAAAAAATTCATCCATCCATGTTCTTCTGCTTATCCAGTTCAAGGTCACGATGGGGCTGGAGCCTATCCCAGCTGTCATAGGGCGAAGAGTGGCGTACACTGGACAGGTCGCCAGTCTGTCACAGGGCTAATACAGAGAGACAGACGACCATTCGTGCTCACATTCACACCTACGGACAACTTAAAATCATCAGTTAACCTAACCCATGCATGTCTTTGAACTGTGGGAGGAAGCTGGAGTACCCAGATAGAACCCACACAGACACAGGAACAACATGCAAACTCCACACAGAAAGACTGCAGTTGACTGGTGGATTTGAACCAATGGACCTTCTTGCTGTGAGGTGACAGTGCTGTGCACTCTTCATCCATTTTTAATACAAAATGCGTCTTTGAGGTACAGGTAGATATGAAGGTCATGTGGTAGTTGAGGGTTTTCAATATAAAAAGGGTATAAAGATGATGCATGTATGTAAGGGTATGACGATGAGATTTTCTCAATAATAGACTTTATGTAAGGTCAGCTGTTGGTTAGTGAAGTCTCATTCAGGAGTCTCAAGTGGAGTGTTATTGCCATTGCCATTTTGGTGTTTTGAATCTGGATGTGACGATCGAGAGGGGTGGATGTTACTGAGATCAGTCACTGCTTTAGCTTCTTTTTTTCACTCTGACAGAGACCAAAATTTACAAAATGAAGTTCATGTTGTGTTATGCAACATTAGACTAACAAACAAGTCCATAAAGTTATGAGGAAAGTCTTTACTGAGGTCATAGATCATAAAGCCAAATGGTTGTTCTCTCAAAGAGTTATATACAACTGGATGCATTTTTGCAACCAGAATCCCCTGCTGGTCATTAGAAAGATTGCAGGTTAAAAGCATAATTTTTCAGACCCAGAAGCTAGTCTATGAAACGGACAGTTCACTTTTGACAGGGTTATTTATAAACCTCTTAAAAACAATAAGGAACTCTTAAAACAACGTGATTCTTGATTGCTTTAAAAAAACTTGTAAAAAATAAAACAGATCAGAAAATTAATTAAGGATCAAATAACTTCTGTACTGCTATGACTCTTTAACTCTGAGTTGTTTTGGGTCTCTCAGCAGCTTAACAAAAACTGTTGTTCAATTGAAATGTATATTTTGTCTCTTTATCCTCCCTCTAAAAGTACAAAAATAATGCCAACAGTGACTCACACCACTACTAGGTGCACTAAATGATTTTTTTGTACCTTTATATCAGTTAAAGGAAGTGATGTTTTAATCAGTAGTGAATATTTATTTATCTTTGCGCAGGAAAGGAATCAAGCACCTGTCCTCTCTTAAATACAGTGTGTGCAAGTCATCCTGGGAGCTGGTTTCATCAAGCGCATTTTTTATTCATAGACGTATCTGCCTTTGATTCCAAAATTAGATCCTGACTAAAATTAGATTTCAAAAGGAATGAATGAAGCAAGAAAAATATCCATCACTAACAAATGTAGGTTTCTGAACATGGGTTAGCTGTATTCTTTAGTCTTAAATAAAAGCTCTCTCTTCAGCATTACAGCATGTCTGCAGTGCTTGTTGTTTTTACCACTGACCTCTCTCTCTCTCGCTTTTTCTGTTTTCCTCACTGCTGTGTCACCATCTGTGCCCCAAAATGACTCCTCTGTCCCAAACAGCACCCATCGGTTCCTCCTCCACCCTGCCAAGGCCCAGAACAGCATGGCGCTGGGACCAAACATGTCGACAACAGTGGGCGTGCCACAGCGCTGAAAACATAAAGCAATGATGGCTGGATTTACGTCATTGCTATGAAATGACAGATACTGCTGAGTAACTCATCAGATTTTATTCTCTAAGTGAGGAGGACCGGTAAGGTTTGCTTCTTTGTAACAAAATTTAAATGCACACAATTTGTCATGATGATAAGCTTGAGAAATCAATCTTTTTACCGGAAACCATCACATCATGTGCATCAGAGAATGCCATCTAAACAACCCCCAGGTCATTTTTATATCTTCCTGTTATGGACCTGGACAGGTCACCGTTATGGAAGACCGAGACTGCCCAAATACAAAGTAAATAAATACATTAACGTGACTTTAAATTGATCAAAATTAACTAGTAATTAGCTTTATAACTTCCCTCCTTTATTTTTAATTGTATTTATCAGTGCGTAATGATTAGTGTGTAACTGCTTATTAATGCAAATATCTAATCAGCCAATCACATGGCAGCAACTGAAGTTCAAATTGAGCATCAGAATGAGGAAGAAAGGTAATTTAAGTGACTATGAACGTGGCATGGTCAGAGTATTTCAGAAACTGAAGATCCGCACAACCATCTCTAGAGTTTACAGAGAATGGTCTGAAAACGAGAAAATATCCAGTGAGCAGAAGTTCTCTTGTTGATGTCAGCGGTCAGAGGAGAGGATCTTTGAATCCACAGCAGCAGAAGACCACACCAGGTGCCACTCCTGTCAACTAAGAACAGGAAACTGAAGTTGCAATTCATATAGGCTCACTAAAATTAGACAATAGTAATGGCGTGGGGATATTTTCTTGGCACACTTTGGGCCCCTTAGTGCCAACTGAGCATCATTTGTTGCTGACCATGTCCATCCCTTTATGACCACAGTGTACTCATCTTCTGATGGCTGCTTCCAGCAGGATAACACACCATGTCACAAAGTTAAAATAATAATCATAAACTGGCTTCTTGAATATGACAATGAGCTCAGTGTACTCAAATAATACCCAGTATTTTGCCTAATAATCTAAAGCATTGACTTTAAAATCTCAAGTAAAGAAAGAAAGCATAGAAAGAAGTAAAAGACTCTCCTAAATTTAGAAATCAGAAAAGACCTGCACCAGGGTGCAGCCAGAATTCTGATTCTGCAGGATTCACAGATGTAATGCTAACACTTTTTAAGATGTCAACAATAAACTGTGATGTCCAGTCATGTTTTCACATGTGGATGAGGCAGAAAAAAAGGTGGGAAACAAATGTTGATTCATTAGTTTGTCTACGTTAATAACAAGGGAAACAAAACAAACAGGACTGTGACTAATGCATTAAATGTAAAAAAATAAAAAGTACAGGATATACAATTTTATTCACCATTTATTAGCTATAGTTACATGCATACTTGCTTACAGTTGATTTTAGTGTGCAGTACACAGTTTTATTTTGTTTCATTATCTAGGTTATATTACCCCAAATGTATTTTACTTTACAGGCTGCCTTACCAAAAAAGTCTATACAACATAGTTCATTTCTCACATTTTCAACACAAAACAAAGTTTTCTTAGTAGCCAGTAGCCATAGATACACAAGGTACGCTTGATATGAGATATCTCAGCTTTTGTTGCCAGGACCGGAAAGCTGTCAGCACATCAAAGAAGACAGGAAGTAGCAAATTTTCAAAGTCACAGCTTTACATTCTTAGACGCTGCAGGTTCATGAGCTACTCCGGGTGAATTTCATGACTGAGTATATCTATGGCTCCAGCACAACAACACAACCATAGAATAAACAATCAGAACAATCAGACCTGGGTCACACTTTTCTCTAGATTTTGCATCCTCTGTTACAATACAAACCTTTTTTTTTTTTAAATTCTAGCTAAATCTTAACCAGGTCTATTGCAAATCCACTCTCTATCTCTTCATATGTGCTTTTTTTTGCTTCAGTAATGATGTCCATAAATGCAGGCCTCCTTAAAACCTATTTTAAACAATCAGGGAGAAAACCAAGAACCTGTTGACACATCGTCCGCTCTTTAGTCCGGTTGTGTTTCGGCAGAGTGCAGTTGTTGAGTTAATTGAGTTTATATACAACAAAAAAAATAAATTTAAATACTTTTGAGCCCTGTCCCTTTCAAAATTCTGCTGTTATCGGGAATAAAACAATACAGTTAAATTCTCAAATGGGCTGAAGTACTAAGCAGTCTAAACAGTCTCAGATATTGAATTAGACTAAGAGTTGAATGAGATTAATGCAGCTGTAGATACAGAGGTTAGAATTAGACCAAATGTGGCTGAAAATTTTATGTGTAAAAGCAGGTTTTAATTAGACATTAAAGGTAGTGATTGGGCTTTAATTATCACTTTACAATTGAAGAAAACATGGCTAAGAGCTGGTAATTTAGAATGAAAGTAAATGTGCAGTCCCACCAAGCACCTCACGTCCACAGATGTTGCTTTCTGAGCTAAATATGACTGGCCAGTCATAACTGAGATAATAATTAACTGGTTTAGTGAACAGTCATCTTTTTTCAGGCTACTACAGTACTGTACAAAAGTCTCGAGCCACCCCCCCATCTCTTTGTAATTTGGAAGTAGGTGCAGCTACTTATTGAAACATGTGAAAACATACATGGAAATACAGTATATAAGGCAAAAACAGAGTTTTTACAACTATAATTAGCTTGAAAGTCTATATTTGGTATGACCACCTTTATCCTTCAACACAGCCTGAACTCTCTTAGGCAGCTTTCCTGTTATTTCTTTAAGTAGTCTTTAGGAATAGTTCTCCAGGCTTCTTGAAGGACATTCAAAGTTCTTCTTTGGATGTTTCTGCCTTTTGTTTTGTTCTCTGTCAAAATGATCCCACACTGCTTCAATAATGTTGAAGTCCAGGCTCTGGGGAGGCCAATCCATGACTAATAGTGATTCACTGTGTGTTTTTCTATCCAGGTTTGCTTTTACTGAATTGTCAGTGTGTTTGGGATCATTGTCATGCTGAAAAATGAAGCTGTTGCCAATCAGATGCTTTCCAGATGGTGGATCAAAATCTGATGGGACTTTTCTGTGTTCATAATTCCATCAATTTTGACAAGATCTCCAACACCACTGGCTGAAATGCAGCCCCAAACTATGACAGAGCCTCCGTCATGTTTTACAGATGTCTGTAGACACTCACTGTTGTACCTCTCTCATAACCTCCTCCATACATATTAATGATTTGAATCAAAACTTTTAAATCCAGATTCATCACTCCATCAGACCTGTTTTCACTCATTTTCAGTCCAATTCTTGTGTAATTTGCATACCTCAGCCTTTCTCCCTGTTTCCCTTCCTTAAGAACAGCTTCTTTACAGCCACCCTTCCACTGAGACCATTTCTGATGATGCTTCAGTGAACAGTAGATGGATCAACTGAAGGGTCAGATGCATCTCTCAGGCCCTCTTTAAGGTCTATGCTTGATTTTTTTCCTGTTTCTTAAAGACATGACTTTCAGATACTGTTCATCTGCTGTAGATAGTTTTTGAGGCCTGATATTTCTTGTTTTGTCCTCCACTTGTCCAGTTTCCTCAATGTTTTAAGGACACACCATGCTGAGATATGCCAAGTTTTCAGCTAATAGCTCTTTGGGAATCACCTTGTTGGTGCAAAAATACTATTTTATGTCAAACTCTGTTGTTATCTTTGGCATTTTTCATAGATTCAACTAAAGAAATGCAAACAAATTATATGTTTTTGTGACAGGCTGCTGGTAACAAAGTACCTAAAGATACAATTTAAAAAGTGGTTCTTTGCAATGTTGTCTGTTATGTGTAGACACAACACTGGTTCATCTCATGAGTTAGGTGCCTTTTTTATGCTTGAATGATTCATTGGTTAGTATTATGTGTCTTAACAAATGAAAAAAACATTCCTCTGAAAATGGTGAGGTACAAGAACTGGACTGAAAATGAGTTAAAAAGCAGCCAATGTCCAAAGAAAAACTGAAAGACCTTCAGAAAGCTGGAGAACTGTTGCTCGAGACGACTTTAAAATATTACAAAAAATTCTGGCTCCTTGGAAGCAAAATATAAAGAAATTAGTGTCTTAAGGCTTTTGCACAGTACTGTACAAAGATCTATATTCAACCTAATTTCAACCATGACTCCATGATTATGCATCCACCCCCATCAGTTTTCTAAACTGCTTATGCACCTAAAGTCATGGCTCAGTTTCAACCAAATCTTAAAGTTGCTGAGATGTCTAGCAACGTCTAGCAAACCTTTTAACGTAATCTTCAGCACTTACACTTTTTTATTAGTCTTTTTTTTCTTGGCTGGGTGGGTGGGACTGTCCAAATATCAGAAACTGTTCAAAGTGCATGTTTTGCTCATGTGGACAAATTAAAAACCAACTAAAATGCTATCAGGGAATAGCTTTGCTGCAGTGCAAGCAAATGGATGAGTAGAACTCCACTTCCCATAATGCTTTGCTATCAAGTTGCAGCACAAAACTCGTCAGAAAACAGTCCTCTGGAAAATTCTACAAAATGAAAACAAATATTAAAATCTGTCTTTATTTATGATATTTGCTTTGACTAAAGAGCGAATCAGGTTAATCTGGTAATAAAAAACAAACAGCTGGAATAATCCTTTAAGTGGCTTCTGTGATATACCTGTTTTATCTGGTACCTTCATCCTGGCCTTGACGGTTAGAAAACCCTAAAAGAAATCAAAGTGAACAACTCACTGCAGCACATTTGAAAAAGAAAAAGCACATTATAAAAACACTACAGTCCAACCAGCTCATACCGAGGATTAGCCAAACCTATACCGAAAAGAGAGAAGAGAGAATATACTGTAGATAACTGCTGCAAGCCTCTTACACTTATGTATTTATAGTCTAGTGGCTGCGTTCACAAAGCCTCCACAGACAGCAGTGCTGACCCAGGGTCGTGTGAAGGAGTGGACATGACCTTTGACCCCAGGCCAGGATGACAAGCTTTATGAGAGCTGCTCCAGCTGTGGTTAAGCGTGGAAGCGTTTATATAAGACCAAGAGCACAGCACACAGTCACTGGCTGAAATGTTAGGCTTCAAGGTATGAATGAATACAAAAGACCAAAAAGAATTTAAAAAATTTTAAATGAAAATTGTTGTTCAGTGTGGGCAGATGGAGGCTCAATGAGAAGTTAAAATGAAGAGAAGTGAAAATCTAACAAGGCTGCTGGCGCTAGTTTTCCCACACCAGCTTAATCTTGGGTGGGTGGCGTCTTTTATCACAGTTTCAATACACTATTCTAACAGGAGAAGGTATGAGTTTAAGAATGCACTGACCCCCTTTTTTTGAGAGTTTGGCTTTCCAATTTCTTTAATACCCAAAATGTAACTGGAGAACCAGCTTTAACATTTCTCAGTGCAGATTCTGCCTGGTGCACGTCCACTAATAGCAACCCAGGACAGGAATTTAACAGCATACTGCATGCCTATAAACAGAGACACATTAAAATCTGTCATAAAATATTATTCTCAGCATTTTGAATGCTACTGTAAATTGCCTGTTTGTTGTGAATTTCTGTATATGCCCTCTTTAAAAAGAGATTTTTGATCTCCATCAGTTCAGGTGTTCTCAAACTGTTTGGGGTCAGGGGAAATTTTCCAAAGGACCCCTCACAATCAAAGAGCAATTATGCATATGGTTACAACCACTGGCATCAGTCTAAGCACTTCAGATGCATAGTTCCCAGTGGCCCACAGACAATGTGTTGTTAGTAAAGGACATATTATGCTTTTTTTTGGTTCCTAATATACAGATATACACGTTTTAATATTAAAGAACATTATCTGGCTTGAAGAACCACTGAATTAGATTTGTTGCAAATTAAAGTTTAAATGCCAATGTAAATGCATCAATGTATATAACAAACAGAGCTGTAAACACAGCTGCCACCCAACAACACTGCAACTTTTTGCAACCCTCAATTTATAATTGTTTTGTGATGTTCATAAAGGTCTGTTTATATGTCATAACTTCAGAAATATCATCTCAGCATAATCTGTACATAAAAGATGGCCCTAACTAATGGGTCTGAAAGGTGAAGCCAACCTAAAACCTGCAATCTTTCTACTGGCCAGAAGGGGAAGACTCCTCTGGTTTCCTGATGACTTTATGGGCTCAATTGCTGGCTTTAGGCATGGCAGTGTGGTCATTAGCACTACTGCCTTATAGCAAGAAGGTCCAAACAGACTGCAAGTAGTTGCAGCAACCAATGGGTTGCCCAGAGCTTAAGCATGCAGCGCCCTCAACCTCTGGGCAACCACTTTCGACTGCAAGGTGATTGCACAGGTCGCCTGGTGGGAGCCAACCTGTCTCCAAACAAATGCAGACTGACTCAGACTGACTGCAATCACTCTCAGACAGATTGGCGAAGGTTTGCAAATTACTGTCCTCTAATTTATAAACACAGATGAATTGCCAACATGTGGGAATCAATCTCAGTCAGTTTGTACCAGTGAGCGCAACTCGTCTATGACGTGTCTCTTTGCAGAAGGGGACTTGACTCTACAGGTTGCCAACTGGTTGTATACTGATTATATTCCTATATAAAAGCAAGGTTGCTGAGCGTTTATGTCATTTAAATCACTGTGCTGCAGGAACTACGTCACTTTTTGTGGAGGAATTCTGGTTTCAAATCTTGACTGAAAATAAGTAATTAATGTGAGTAATGTGAGTTTAATGTTTAATTAATGTGAGTTTCTCTTTAATTGCAACAGATTTGCAATTTTCACCACTTTATCACAGTTAACTGCTGTATTATCACAAACAGATTGCACGTAATTGCCAACGTCACCTCATTCAATAGTAGACTGACAGCCGACTGACTCCATATTACTGACGTCTCTATGCGCCAATCTCGCTTTAAACACAGCAACTGACTGCGAGTGGTTGCAGACCTGGTCCCTGTCTTTGAAGCAAAGAGATCAAAAGCAACAAGCAATAATTTTATTTGTGACACGCTCTCCAACTCGTTTTTCCTCTAGTGTGACTGCAGCATAAACTACTGCAGAGCTACAGACAAGATCTTCTCCAGTTGTACAGTACGTACCTCCACAGATCACTTTTATCCCAGTTTTTATATATAAAAAAACCCCCAAAAACGGCAGCTTCAATTCTGTTAGCTACAGCTATCTTAGCCACGCCGCTGTTAGCATGCATGACAGTTCACTACACAGAGATAATGTTCATTCTGCTGTCTCACGCTGCTTAAGATAAGCCAAACTCCCAAAAGGTCAGTGTCTCTTAAGTTGGGTGTGCATGTTTCATAAACGGGCATGACCCAGAAAGCTAGTGAGTTATCTGCTAATAAGCTATTTTTTCCCTGATTATCCTTACTTGTTTTTATAAATTCTTTCTCAACATTTGGCAGAGACGTTAAGATTGCACTATAATTAGTTTGTCTTGTGCTATACCTTGTGTTTTGTAAACACATCACCCCCATACTCACCAGGGGCCCACCTACATACAGAGCCTGTAATATTGCTAATAGAAGGTTTAGGGGTAGGGGAGTTGCTGTGTACTGAGTGTTGTTAATGGTTAAAAATGAGCAGATGGGGAAGGGCGGGAGCTGAAATAGTGTGTGTGTTTATTGTGCCACACAACCTGGGTGGTTGGACACAAAAACCTCTTGGGTTTCAGTTCACAAACAGGCGTCATCACGAGCAACCGAGCAAGGTTTAAGTTAAACCTGCTGCTCAGTGCTCAGAGAGGCAGTGTGTGAAATGTACGACTGATTTTTTTTAATCAAACTTTTTAGTTGATGATTAACATTAAAACTAACCAAATCCCTTAAGTTCCAACTTAGTGTCACATTTCTCCCCCTTTAACTCTCCCTGCTTCATCTCTCTCTTATTAATTTTTTTTTAGTCAGACCACTCGTTCTCGTCGAGCTCGGAGTCGTCGTCGGACTCGCTGTACTCCACTGCAATACGACGCGATAGGATTGTGGCCACATCGTTGCCAACGGGCTCCCTCTTTGCCTCCTGCTCCCTCTGCTCCTGCACCTTCCTCAGCTGGATACCTGGAGGGGAGGAGGAAAGGCGGATTTAACAAAAAAAATTATAATTTTTATGCCAAAAATTTGAGGAAATTCTTTTTTTTTTTTTTTAAAGTGGGAAAACTTTAAAACCTTTCAAGTGACTTTACAAGCTTGTTTCAGCAAAATCAAACTCTTAAATTCAAACAGTTTTGGGTGCAAAGGCATTCTTAAGTTATTCAAACTAAAAAATGAACACACTGGACTGTTAATACTATACAGACGAGGACACAATTATTGGCCCCCCGATGAAATTTAAAGTTTTTATCAAAATTTTTGTCAAAAGTATTTTTTTAACAGAGCAAGAGATTTTCAACATAGCATTTCTAAACATTCTAGTTTTCTATGGAAAACATAAATTATTTCTATTTCAGAATCAGAATCCTTTATTAATCCCAGAGGAAATTATGTGGTCACAGTTGCTCCAGGACAGTAAGAAAGTAATTAACAAGTTTAAATACCAATATTAAATAATACAATATATTACAAAATATTACAAATAGCTCTAATAATACAAATAACTCTAATTTGCACACAATAACAAAATTATTTCAGAAAAAAAATACTGGCAGTGCTACCCCTCAGCCACCTTATGGTATCAATTTGAAAGTGCTAGTTGACTTCCTTCTCGAGTTATCGCATTCACAAACTTGGGTGTCCATGCCGCCCGCCTGGCAGGGTGACGACAATACCCCATCAGGGGTAACAAAAATTACCAGGGTCAATAACAACAAGGATACAAAATTAATAATTTTGACCCTGGTAGTTTTTGGTCTTTGTGAAATAATTTTGTTTCTGTGTACAAAGTAAAATAATGTAAGCATCCAAAATAAAACCAGGATGTTTGGAAAAGTTGTTTTAAAACTTCCTTGCTCTGTTTGACAGCAACTTGGGAAATACTTGAAAAGAATGAAATTTTCATAGGGGGCTAATAATTCTGTCCTCAGCTGTAAAACCCTGTGCATCTCTTCCTCACATAGACACACTTACCTCTACGTATGGCAGCCAGCAGGTCGGAGCGGGCGTCGCTCATTGGGATCATCCCCAGCATGGTGGACTTCCTTGTTGAGGGTGCCACATCCACAGCTGACTGACCGATGGCGGCATGCGGCGGGGAGGGGTGGGCCTGGTGGCCCATGGGGGCTCCGGGAGGAGGAGGAGGAGGGGCGGCCGGGGGTGCGCCTGAAG
>VUQS01067928.1:5000-10099 GCA_015108495.1 Heterochromis multidens | reverse complement strand
TTACAGAGATGGACAGGGGGCTCCTGGGTTGGGCCTGTCTGGAGTGGGGCCTGTCAGGGTGGGCCGGACAGCCCTATGGAAACATGGGAGAAAGACAAGCTGGTGCATTAGACTGAGCAGAGGAGGAAGAGGATGAAGAGGGGGGGGGTGTGTCTTCGAAGGCTGCCAAACTAAAGATAGAGAGAAACGAAGGAGGAGGTACTGTGGGAAGAAAGGATAGAGATGGAAGAGCCATCCTCCTGCAGCTTCCTCGGGCTCTCAAACCTGTTGAGTAACAACTGAAACTATGTTGTTTCTGAGGGGATTTTTTTGGTTGAAGGGAAGGAACAGAAAAATGTGAGCAGCTTTAAATTCAACAGAAATATTGACAAAACTGCAGCAAACACATACAGCAGCAGCTGTTCAGCACTTAAAAAAAAAACAACTGAAGAGAGCGCTAATGAAGAAAGAGGTACAGAATTGTGAACTGACTTTGAATCAAAGGGGAATACCACTGAACCTCAAATATGAAATATTCAGTTCTCAATTCCTATTAGTTTGAATGGATTAACCAACAGGAACAAGGGTGGCGTATTGGAGCACTTTTCTTTGCTCCAGGATATTGGCGTACATGTAGAGGAGCGCACAGATCTGCAAACTGAATGCACCACCTCCAAACAGCAGTTCAGCTAAATGCAGCAGGAACAACAGGAACTCTAGCGTGAACTTAAGTTCTCTCAGTGTACACTACTGTGCAAAAGTCTCGAGCCACCCCTCTTTTCTTTATATTTTGCTAGGAAAATGGAAAATAGGTGCAGTGATTTACTTAAACAAGCAAACATACATGGAAACACAGTATATAAGACAAAAACAGAGTTTGTACAATTCTATCGAGTTTTAAAGTCAATATTTGGTATGACCACCTTTATTCTTCAGCTCTTAGGCAGTGTTCTTTTCATTTCTTTAAGTAGTCTTCAGGAATAGTTCTCCAGGCTTCTTGAAGGACATTCAAAGCTCTTCTTTGGATGTTTCTGCCTTTTGTTTTGTTCTCTGTCAAGATGATCCCATACAATTTGAATCAAAACTTTTAAATCCAGATTCATCACTCCATCAGACCCGTTGTCACTCATTTTCAGTCCAGTTCTTGTGTAATTTGCATGCCTCAGTCTTTTCTCCCTGTTTTCCTTCCTTAAGAACGGCTTCTTGACAGCCACCTTTCCACTGAGACCATTTCTGATGAAGCTTCAGTGAACAGTAGATGGATCACTCAGGTCTTTGCTGGATTTTTTCCTGTTGCTGAAAGACATGACTTTCAGATACTGTTCATCTGCTGTAGATAGTTTTTGAGGCCTGCCATTTCTTGTTTTGTCCTCCACTTGTCCAGTTTCCTCTAATTTTTAAGGACACACTGGACACCATGCTGAGATATACCAAGTTTTCAGCTAATAGCTGTTGGGAATCATCTTGCTGGTGCAAAAATATTATTTTATGTCAAACTGTGTTATCTTTGGCATTTTTCATAGATTCAACTAAAGAAATGGGAACAAATGATGTGTTTTTGTGACAGGCTGCCAGTAACAAAGTACCTAAAGATACAAATTGGTTCTTTGCTAAGTTGTGTTTTATGTGTAGACACAACACTGGTTCATCCCTTGAGTTAGAAGCCTTTTTTATGCTTGAATGGTTCATAGGTCAGTGTTTAGTGGCTTAACAAACAAAAAACATTTCTCTGAAAATGGTGAGGTACAAGGACTGGACTGAAAATGAGTGAAAAAGCAGCCAATGTCCAAAGAAAAACTCTGAAAGACCTTCCGAAATCCTGAAGAACTATTTTCTCAAGACCACTTTTAAATATTACAAAAAATTCTGGCTCCTTGGAAGCAAAATATAAAGAAATGAGGTGTCTCCAGACTTTTGAACAGTACTGTATGTTTACATGTTCTCAGCTCATTTAGTTGATAATGAATATAGCCAAACAAGAAGTCCAAAAAAGTTGTATTCCCCCTCGATCACTTTGTTGTCCCTGGATAACCGGCCTGCCCAGGTGCTGCTGTATCAATAACCAATTAAACAACCAAGCAAAGCTAAATGGTGAGTACAGTCAGATAAGAATGCATCAACTGAAATAACAGCATAAAAATGACACCACTGGGCATGAAAATAAAGATCAACAAAATAAAGCAGAAGATGAATTTCTTAACCGTTTTTGTTACACTCTCCACCTCCAGATCCACAAAGACGTACACCCAAACATACAGCGCATACATCCGCTCCCCAGCTTACGCTCACAAACACACATTCACACCCAGATGGACTCCACCAGCGCACACACCATACCTTCTGCCGTCTCTTCTCTTTGCGCTTGTCCTCGGTGGCCTGCAGCATCTTTTCCTTCCACAGGTTGAAGAAGTAGGAGGGGTCAGTGTAGAACTTCAGGGCGTCCTTCTTGTCATCCCTGCATGGAAGAAGAAAAGGAGGAGGTGAAACAGAGAAAACACACACACAAGGAGCTTGGTAAATTACCAATAGCAGGCAAACAGGCTTAAAGACTGACCTATAGGGGGTGAGAATATTGAGCGGCGGAGGTTTGTCGCAGCGGTGGTACATCTCCACCACAGGGTTGGGCACAGAGGTTCTTGACACCACCTGCTGGTCCTGAATGGTGCTGCTCTTAAAGGCCTTTCTCATGTTGATGTCCTGCAGGGAGACTGGAAGCAGAGGAGAAGGAGGAGCGTATTAAAGTATGATAAGCAAACAGAACAGAAAACAACACAGTGATTAAGCCGGCCGAATCACACACTGGTATTTGACAACATAATCCCTCAAAACAGCCGTTTTTAGCCATTAATTCCTTCATATGCATCACTCTCCTCTGCCCTTTTGTTTTTTTTCTACAGGCATGAATCAAGTCAGGATTTGTGGTATTAAGGGAAAAAGAGCCTAATCTCTTGTTCAAGCTCTTAGTTGAAATTAACACAACAAATTGAGCAAAGTTTAATGCCAATTAATTCAAGCTTCAGTCTGATAAAATGACCAAAATCAGAGAAAACAGAAAACTGGAAAACAAACTTTTAGATTTTAATTTAAGGAACTATTTGCACTTCCCATTTGTCCCTGGAATATCATTATGGACGATGCAACTGAAAAATAAAAGCACACTTTCATTGGAAATGAATTCATTTTCCTCTTTTGTTTATATTCCTACGGTGGAGTTAACCATTCTTGTGTCACTGCTCACAGATGAAACGTATCTAATCATTTTCCATTTATTATACCCATTCCTCATTCGAAGATCCCCATCACACATCAAATACTCTGAACTGAATAATAGCGTGTGCCCGATAGAGTTCTTCATTAAAAATAGATGATCTGCTTTTTATGACCTCCAAGTTTCCTTCTGCATGGGAAAATCTAGACTATTAATATGCAAACATCTGTCATTCTCAGTGTGTGTGCAGTTTAGAATTGGGCGATATGTTCATGTTTTTCAACCAGCCACCAGGGGGCTCTACTTATTCCAAGAGTTAATACAGAATTAAAGCGACTTTTGGCTGCTTCCTTATTCATGATTTTTATTCATTTATTATGGTGGATGCACTTCCTGATGCAACCCCAAAGGGATTTGAATCGCCTGCTGGGATCGAACCCAGGTTTACACGTTAGGTGAACGAGTAAACCACTACACTACTGAGCCACTCCCGGGGTTAATATAAGATTGCCGATTTCAAATTATTTTAATTTGAAACCAGATGAAACCAGCAAGCTGAGGGACCTGAATGAAGCAATCAGATAAAGGACGATTCCACTTAAAGAGTCTAAATGAACAACCAGGTGGGGGTAAAGTATGCTATTAAATGATCGAATATATCTCAGATATTGTGATAACAATGAATCGACTTATACCAATTTATGCAACAGCGGTTAAATGTGCTTTAATTTTCATTTAGTGAGTGCCCTATTTTATAAGAGACTGAATTGTCTCTGCCGGAGGTTTCTTCCTGTTAAAGAGAGTTTTTCCTTCCCACTGTTGCCAAGTGCTTGCTCATAGGGGGTCATCTGATTGTTGGGTTCTCTCTGTATTTCTCTGTATTATTGTAGGGTCTTACCTTACAATATAGAGCGCCTTGAGGTGACTGTTGTTGTGATTTGGCGCTATATAAATAAAATTGAATTGAACTGAATTGAATTAAGAGCAACAACATGGACAGTAAGGACCAAAATCCAAAGTGCCTACTCCTATTAGTACATGCTAATAACGATCTACTATGCTGAAATCCTAAGGAGGCCAAAAAATAACCAGCAATGGACTTCCAGAGATGGGTGAAGCTTCTGGGTCTAAAAAGTGAAGCCAATGCAGAAGTGCTTTAAGCACTTTTTCTTTCTTAAAATGGTACAGTTTAAACATTTGATATGTTTTCTATGTTTTATTGTGAATAAAACATGGGTTTATTACATTTTCGGTTCATTGCATTCTATTTTTATTTACAATTTACACAGCATCCCGACTGTTTTGGAATTGGGGTTGTATTTGCCCAACTTCCCCGACCCATATCTCACACATCACTCTGCACAGTGACAAAAACACATTTTTAAATGGGGAAGGGCTTTATTAAAGGAAAGAATCAGCACACATTGTTCTGTGTTTTGTTTGTCTTGTCCTAAAAAGAGGCAGGAAATGAGATTTTAGCAATTGGTCACTAGAAATAAAAACTATTGCACTTCATTGCTTCTGTGTTACTTGTGTTACTCAACTTTTCCATTGACAAATAAAACAGCACATGCTGCTTAAGTAGACGCCATAAAATACTTTGAGTTGGCAATTTAGAGCAGCTGCAGACTCTAAGTGGCAACCTTACACATGTAGCTTTGACCTTGAGATTTATGGGTTTATTGGATTCTGTTGAAAAGCATTCTGGTAAATGCAGGAAACTGCTGAGAGAGGCAGAAGTGCAGGAAATGAAATGCTACGAGGCAAAACCATCTAATTAGAACACTTCATTATCAAGTAATTCCTGGAGTATACTTATCAGTGAGTGCTTCTTCTAACAGACACCATTTGGGTATATGTGCACTTGTTTCCTACGATTTTGCAATCTATAGAAGATAATTATAGAAATAAA
>VUQS01067926.1:0-10208 GCA_015108495.1 Heterochromis multidens | reverse complement strand
CTCAGTTTGATCTGAATTTAGAAGCAGGAAATTAGAGGTCATCCAGGTCTTTATGTCTTTAAGACAGTCCTGCAGTTTAACTAATTGGTGTGTATCATCTGGCTTCATGGATAGATAAAGCTGAGTGTCATCTGCATAGCAATGAAAATGTATGCTATGCCTTCTAATGATACTGCCTAATGGAAGCATGTATAATGTAAACAGAATTGGTCCCAGCACAGAACCCTGTGGAACTCCATAATTAACCTTAGTGTGTGAAGAAGACTCCCCATTTACATGAACAAACTGGAGTCTATCAGATAGATATGATTCAAACCACTGCAGCACGGTACCTTTAATACCTACAACATGCTCTAATCTCTGTAATAGAATATGTGTATGTTATGTTAGAAGGGTGTGCTTTACTCATTGCAGTCTAAATGGCTGATAAACTGCTGGAGTACAAACAGAAGAGGGAATTACAGGAAGTACGTCATTCAAACATAAACACAGTTCTCCCCAAGCAACAACCTCCGTGTGGAAAAATGAAACCAACAAGTGCCAACAAAAACTGCACTTCCTCTAATGTCCACTTGAGACTGGCTCTGAACCTGAGTCAGTCCCCGTAAACTGCCATGTTAAAACATCCAACAGCACTGAAAAGCATCTTTATGGTTTTTAATGAAAATAATCTGGTTTTCTGTCATCCAGTTTTGGTGAGTGAAATTCTAAATTCTAGTATATTATTTTTTTAGCTCTAATAAGCAGTTATCTGGGCCTGTGTAATGCACACATACATTTAACAGATGCAGTTTAGCTGATATCTCACCCTCTATGATCACTTCTAGCTCCAAGAAAGCAGCATAGTGATGGTCGTAATGTTGAAGCTGAGGCATTAAAACTAAACTTTAAAAACAAAAAGGTGATATCATGGCGGCTATGTCGGTCTTGTATATACAGCCTATGGCTTCTCTGCAGTTTTTGCACCAAACTCCCTCCACCTGTGCCATCTGGGAATCCTTTTGGTGCTTCTCTGTAGAGATGGAGCTGCTCACAGACATGCACCAACAGCACCTCCAGTCTGGATATTCTTGGTTTACAAGCTACATGTTTTAATACATTTTCTTGAGGTTTAAAGCAGGGAGGGCAATGAGTTACACCTACCAAATACAGGCATTTTTCCACAATAGTAAGATGTTTGTGCACGTAACGGCAATTAAATGAAAGCTGATCATTCCTTTTATTTCACACTCAGATTTCACATTCAAATAAAATTCAAAATTGAAAACATGAAATTTCACGTTACTAGCATGTGTATTTAAGGCACAGTCACTTCACAGAGTCCCTTTCTGGATATTTCATTTTAAATTGATGAAACATGACCGCACCACCCACCACCCACCTCCACCCAGTAAATGTAACTTCTGTTTGCTTATTAAAGTGATTGGTTGCAGCTTTTGGTGCTGTGTTTACATGTTTAAAATATATGTGCTAGTTATTGTGCTTTGTCACATTTTACACCAAACCTTTGGTGTTGTGCAGCAGTTTTATTTGGTGGCGGCATTATTAAAATAAAGATAAGAGATGTTCAGAAATATGATACTCTACCAAACTGATATATTCACACTGCTACTTGCTACTTGACTCAAAATGTTCACACAGACTCTCAGAGCCTCGGGAGCATTTGCTGCATCAGTGTTTCCACTGAGCTTTGGTGTATTAGTGCAGCAGCTGGTTGGTCACATTTTAACACATATTAAACTCCTTTTTTATTTGAAATCATTGCTTCAGCTTGTGCAATGATACTGAAAGATCCTGACACTGAAAGTGAGGGTGGAGTGATAGCCCAAAAACTAAACAAGCAAAAGAAAAAGACAATGTGCACAAGAGGGAGTGAAGAGAGCTAGGGATGAGTAGGGAGATGAGCAGAGATCTCCAGATCTTCTTCATCAACAAATTAATCCTGAAGTAATCTTTAGTGTCATCAGCAGTGTCTGTTATTTTATATACTGGAGCTCCCCCAAATGGAGACTAATAGCACCAACATTTTGCAGTGCCCTCAGCTTTTTAAAGCACGGCGCTGCTGCCTACAAATCTCAGCTGTGGAGAACCCACAGAGGACTTTTGCCTGTTTATGCTGGCCTTTCTTTACTGATTAGAAACATTTTCAAAAGATCAGTTACAAGCAGGGTTTAAATAATTGGAACTTTAAGGATGTGATGAAAGTTCTAACTGATGCTGCATAGAAAGTGTTTCTTAATGTAAAAAACTGCTATTTCCTCCCTGCTGTCATCAACAGGTTGCTTAATGTATAGTTGTTGGGTTTGTCTCTGTAATACTAAGTGAAAGGCCCAACGGCTGGTGATCAGGGGACATGAAGGTGGCAGTCAAAAAACTCACTTCACAGGAGAGTCTTGTAGAGCCACTCAAGTTAGTTGCTGGAAGGCAGAGCAGTGAGAAAAGGTTGGTCCAAAGGAGAGCAGGGAGACAGAATGGACAGGAGAAGATGTCTGACAGGAGGTCAGCGATGTATGCAGAGTGCAGCGATAGGCTAATGTAACAGGCATCATCTACATTCACAGACATAAAAAATATCATTTTCCTGAAACCACTGCTTCAATGACATCTACAAAGGCTTACTAAAAGAGAAGAGAGTTTAGTGAAAGAGAAGTAAGGACTGGAGACCAGTGGTGGAGGTGAAACCCTTCTTGAAAACTGAATCGGGAACATAGAAACGGAAAGGCCTTGGCGCTGATCGGGCCAGAAAAGGTAGGTGTCAGCTGAGCCAGAAATAGAAGGGGTGTCAGACTCACTGTAGTGATGACATGTTGTGACAATTAATATACATTATACATTAAGACATCTTCTTGGCCAAGGGTTTCCTGGTTCATGCTATCCCAGAAGAACAACGAATCTCTGCTGCCTGACTATCTTATAGTGGACATCCCAACATGCGTTTCCCATCGTGGTGGGGTCCCTGCTACATGGATCTTTCTTAGTGTCCATTTAAGGTTACATTCTCTGGCGCCTGAGCCCAGCAGGGGCTGAATGATGTCATTATGATATAAAAAAGGACAAACACCGTTGTTTAATAATAAATGGCTTCACCCAACCACTAACCATGAGTGAAAGAAAAGTTTTTGTATTATCATTCATATTCACACAAAAAATCACAAATTCTGCCAGAGTATGTAAACTTATGAGCACAACTGTACTTCTATAAAGATTGCTCCAGTCTGAGTATTATTAATGTGACTATTTTCTGTGATTCACGATCTCACTGTTTTATTCTATGTTCATAGATTTTTTTAACTTGTAGTTTTATTGATTCATGGAGCTCTTCAGTCTGGTCCTGAGAAGGTGGGGGTGTTTGTGGATTATGAGGAGGGTCTGGTCTCCTTTTATGATGTAGATGCTGCAGCTCTGATCTACTCCTTTACTGACTGCTCCTTCACTCACTAACTCCACCCATACTTCAGTCCTGGTCTTCATCATGGTGGTAAAAACTCTGCAACTCTGATCATCTGTCCTGTCAATCAATCAGTCTGATCTGTTTAATGATAAAGCATCACAAACATTTGCTGTATTTTAATTTTTACAGTTTTACTCTTTAATGTTCCCACTTTGTATTTCATGGAGGTCTTCACTCTGTGACTTTCACTGATGGATCCATCATGACAAACACATGTGAGGAGAAACTCTGTTCAAACCACCAAACTTTCAAATCTGCTGTCCATCAGAAACATTTACAGAGATACCAAGTATGTCATTTGATGAAGAGATTTTACGATCAAATGTAAATAATCTGATCCAACCTAACAACATCCTAACAACTGTCTGCAAGTATCACTGAGAGGCATCTACAACAACCCTCTAATACATGACAGCATGATAAATGTTAATAATCCTGTAATATCTGATGATCCTACATCTATAAACTGCTGGATTCCTGAAAGATTTCCTTCAGAGCAGATCCTGAATAAAGCAGAACTCTAATCTGTGTTTGACACATGAAAAACTGTGATAGAAATAAATGAATGAGTGCAAAGAGCTTTGTATTGGTGTGTGTCAGCTGGGTTTGTCTCTGATGTCACAGCCTTTAGGATGTTTTCATGGTGGAGCTTTGAAGAGTTTGAGCTCAGAAATGAAGTGAGTCTGTTCACTGATGAGACGAGTGAGTCCCAATCTGAGAGATTGACACTGTAATTAAAGGACCGTCCACACACTGACAGGACCTGCACACCTCACTGTTTCTCAGTTCAACTGTCTGATTAGTACAAAATTCACATGCTGATGAATATACTGACTGTAAAATGATCATCATTAATAATTTAATAACATTTCATTTCAGGATTGTTTGCATCAGTTGAGCTTCTTCTGACTCTGCAGTGCTGCTGGAAGGTTAAATATTTAGCCGTCCTCTTTCAGTGCAGAGCAGCACGGTTGTGCTGAACATTTGTGATCTCGGGTGTTTTACCTGTACAGAGACACAACACACACTGAACGTTTACAGCTGTGCAGAGGAATCATGCTAGCTCCTTGTAATGTATCAGAGGTATGTCCCTCAGGGGCACCTGTACATGTATTTGAGTTACAGAGTGACGTGTTAAAGGACAGCAGACAACCAGAAAGACAGTTCATACAGGTGAGCAGTGTGAGACTGAGGACAGGTTTATTGGCACAGCTGAAAAGAAGAAACATGTTGGAGCTGTGCCAGACAAGGAAACAGCGACCGATGAAGAAAGATTCAGTTCAATATTTCAATTCAATTCAATTTTATTTCTTATTTATTTAAAATCACAACAACAGTCGCCTCGAGGCCAGATGGACAGAAAAACTCAAAATGAATACAAAGGTTGAAAATAGTTTGAAGGTTAAATTGACACGTGCAGACTGAAGTGTTAGAAAACATGTATACTGCTGCTACTACTAACAGGTTGTTGTCCCCACACCGTGAGGTCAGGGCTCTCACCTCTGCTCTGTAGGCAGACTCGTCTCCATCTGAAATGCAGCCGATGATGGTGGTCTGGTCTGCAAATGTGACGATGGTGTTGGAGCTGTGTGTGGCTGCACAGTCGTGGGTGAACAGGGTGTAGAGCAGGGGGCTGAGCACACATCCCTGGGGGGCACCGGTGCTGAGCGTCAGTGTGGATGATGTGACACTGCCCATCCACACCACCTGTGGTCTGCCCGTCAGGAAGTCCAGGATCCAGTTGCATAAGGACACACTGATGCGCAGATCCTGAAGCTTCATGATGAGCCTGGATGGAATTATGGTGTTAAAAGCAGAGCTGTAGTCAATAAATAGCATCCGCACATATGTGTTCTTATGATCCAGGTGGGAGAGGGCGGTGTGCAGAGCCAGTGCTAGTGCATCATCTGTGGATCTGTTTGGCCTGTAGGTGAACTGAAACGGGTCGAGTGTAACAGGCAGTGAAGATGTGATGTGAGCTTTCACTATACGCTCAAAGCACTTCATGACGATGGAGGTGAGAGCTACTGGGCGACAGTCATTGAGGCAGCTCACATTAGGCTTCTTCAGGACAGGGATGATGGTGGTCCTCTTGAAGCATGTGGGGACTACAGACAAGAGCAGGGAGAGGTTGAAGATGTCTGTGAAGTGTTAGACAGGTTGTTTTTTGAGAGAAGACAAATTTACTTTTAATTTAAAAAGTTCTATTTCAAGTAGGATCATTAAAATAATCTTGTACAAGGACCTCCTCTGATTGAGTTGGCTTCGGGCCAACCTTCCCAGCCTCCGGCGCTCAGCTTCATCCAATCCCCCGGGGACAGCGCCCTGTAAAACGTTCCTCCCTGCACTCTCTACTCTTGTCTTTCTCTCCTACTTATAAGGAGCTGTTTTCCTCCTATCTCACACTCAAAGCAACTTCACTGTCTCTCTCCCTCCACTCCAACCTCTGCTATTAATGCCAATAAAGAATATGCAACTAACTATAATATATTAATTCCTTTAAACTATTTAAAACATAACTTAGCCTTCATTAACCTGAACTTCCTTCTCCACCTCAGAGTGGGTTTAGTGCTCTATCCCTTCATATCTGATCAACAGGTCATTGCAACTCTTTTATTAAACAATATATTGTGAACATAATTATATAAAAACCCAGCAGAAGACATCTGCCAGTTCGTGAGCGCATGCTTAGAGAGCACGACCTGGGATGTTATCCAGTCTGTGTTTCCTTTTTAAAGTATTTACACTGAGGGATGTGAAAGGACAGCTGTCCTCCTCTGACGGAAACTCCGGCTTACTGTGCTTCTCAAAGCAGGACATAGAAGGTGTTCAGCTCCTCAGGTAGAGACGCAGTCCCCTCCCTCACGCTGCAGCGCTTCCCCTTGTAGTCTGTTATGGTCTTCAGCCCACTCCACATGTGTCTGATGTTTGAGCTGCTGCAGCAGGACTCCACCTTTTCCCTGTACTGTCCCTTGGCTGATTTTATTGCTCTTCTGAGAGTGTACCGGGCTTTTCTGTACTCACGTGGATCTCTGGATTTATAGGCAGCTCTCCTCGCTGTGAGCGCAGCACGCACCTCCCCGTTGACCCATGGCTTCTGGTTGGGGTAAGTCCGTACAGTAACCCGCGGTACGACGTCATCGGTGTATTTGTGGATGTATCCGGTAACGTATTCTGCGTAGTCCGGAAAACTTCCCAGCCAGTAGTGCGGAAGCAGTGACGCAGGACGATATCTGATTGGTCGGTCCAGCGCTGAACCGAGCGCGTCATTGGCTGCTTGCGCTTCAGCCTCTGCCTATAGGCTGGTAGCAGCAGGACTGAGGAGTGATCTGATTTGCCGAAGGCTGGTCGGGGGTGGGACGTTATACCTGAGCGCTGGACAGTCTACATACTGGTAGAACTTCAGCAGAACCTTCTTCAGGTTGGTTTTGTTAAAGTCACCAGCCACGATGAAAGCCGGCTCCGGGTGTAGCGCCTCCTGCTGGTCGATAACATCATACAGTTGGTCCAGCGCCCGCGTGGTGTCGGCGTGGGGGGGGGATATAAACAGCAGTACAGAACACAGCTGTAAACTCTGGGCAGATAAAATGGTCTGCATTTGATCATGAGGTGTTCAACATCAGGAGAGCACCCCGATGAAACTGTTTGTACATCACACACCACCTCCCCTGCGCTTACCCGACTCCTTTGTCTGGTCCTGGCGATGAATGGAGAGGCCCACAGGAACAACAGCTGAGTCAGGGACTGAGGGATCCATCCATGTCTCTGTAAAAATAAAGACATTACAGTCCTGAATGTCCCGGTGGAAAGTTATCCTGGCTCCTAGTTCATCCAGCTTATTTTCCAAAGTTTGGACGTTAGCTAGAAGAATGCTGGGAATCGGGGAACAGTGTTGTCTGTTCCTCAGTCTGACCAGGACTCCGGCTCTTTTCCGCACAGGTAGCCAAGGTAAGCCAAGGTAAGCCACCTCCATTCATTAAAAAGTCCACTGGTGTGGTCCCAGATTGTGAATATTGTCTGATGTCTAAAAGAGTCTGTCTGTCATAGGTGATCCTATGATCACCTTCGCACACTCATTATACACTGTACATGTTTCACACCATTACATCTGCACTTCTTTTAGTAATCTGTATTTATTCATCTCTATATTTGTTAAACTTCTATTTTTAGTTGTATTCTATTTCTTTATTTATATAGCTTTATTTTATCTTCTAATTTTATTCTATTTTATTTTATATTTTATCTAAGTGTTACTTTCTGTGCAATAATTGTTTCTTGTCTTTACATGCTATATTGAGGGGGCTCTGAGTCCAAGAATTTCATTGCTGGTAACGATGTTCCATTTTTATCTGTATATGACAATAAAACTTGAAACTTGAAACTTGCTGGAGTGGTGCAGTCATGAGTGTAGAAGATGAAGATTAGAGGTGTGAGCACACAGTCCTGTGGGGATCCAGTGCTGTGGCTGAGGAGATGTGGGGGCCTAGTGAGGTAGTCCTCAGTCCATCTTTTCTTGGGTTCACCAACTCCACTGTACACTAACCTCATGCTCCTCCACCATAATGGCTGCTGTGGGCTCAGTAACACGGGCCTTAGACTCCTTAGACCCTCCCTGAGCCTGGTTCTGCTGGAGGTTTCTTCCTCTTAAAAGGGAGTTTTTCCTTCCCACTGTCAATTCAATTTTATTTATATAGCACCAAGTCACAACAACAGTCAGTCACCTCAAGGTGCTTTATATTGTAAGGTAAAGACCCTACAATAATACAGAGAAAACCCCAACAATCAGACGACCCCCTATGAGCAAGCACTTGGCGACAGTGGGGAGGAAAAACTCCATTCCATCACTTTGTGAGTATGGGAGTGATGTGCACCTGGAGAAGGTTTAAAGTTTGAAGCAGGTCAAAAGTCCAGTGCATCTCTGTAGCTTTGTTTTTTGTCTTAATGCTGTTAACAAATGCAGGTACAGGGAGACAGATACACTCCAGTACTGTGTTTACAGTCAGAACAAACACATCTTAGCTGAAGGTGAACCTCTTTCACTGTTTGCAGTAATACCTGCTGACACCAAAATGTTAACATGCTGACATGCTGTATGAATATTGGACTTTTTTTTCCCTATGAGACTTGTACATATGCAGTGGTGTACGTCTGTTATGTATTTGTTGGCTTCAGTCACGTGGAGATCCTTGTAGAGATGGGATTTCATATATTGTATTTCCACCTACATGCTTTGGTATTGACATGACCTTCTGAATGCCAACCAACATCCTAAGTCTCTGGGTGCTTTTGTACCTTTTTGCATTCACTCTGTGAAAGATGCAAGTTGTTTTTCCACTGAAAAAACGGATGACTCTCCATAGTTACTGGATTCAAATCTTGATCAAAGGTGACTGTATTTAGTTGTAGTAGTGCTGACTTTCAGGTTTGGTTGGTGTTTGGAAGCAGGTGAGTTTCATGTTAGATAAATCCCAGACAATGATTTTCTCTTCAAAGTGCACAAAAAAATGATTTTACATGTCAGATTCAATTTGTATAAAATCCTCTTCTTTCTCCTCCTTAAAATCTCTATCACTAGAGTAATCTGCAGTTGGGCTTTATAATAAAAAATACAATGCCTATAAAAAGTTTTCACCTCACTTGGATGTTTCACCCTTTTATTGCTTTCATAAATGAAATCATGGTCAATGTAATTTTTTGACAAGAATTTGCTCAAAAAGCTTCTTTCATGTCAAAGTGAAAACAGAGTTTTACAAAATAATGTCAATTAATTTAAAGTATATAAGGTAAAGTAAGTGTGTGATAGAAGGACCCAGACAGGCAGGTTTGACGTGTTTGTTTCGTGCTTTATTTAGAGTGTTTTTTACTCTTTTGTCCGGCTGGCAGCTTTTCAGCCACGTGCCTTCAGCTCCATTCTTCTTCACTTCTCCCATCAGGTCCCGGCATCCTGCTAATATAGAGGGGAGGCATGATTAGAAGATGACCACCAGCTGCGCCGACCAGCCTCCCCTAGCACTGTGCCCTGAACCCACTGCTCCATCCCGCCCCTGCAGCCGAGCCGCAAACCACACCCCACCACAAAGTGATTGCATAAATATTCACCCCCTTTAGGTCAGTATTTAGTAGATGCACCTTTGGCTGCAATCACAGCACTGAGTCTGTGTGGATATGTCTCAATCAGGCTGACACATCTGGAGACTACAATTTTTCTCCATCAATTATTAAACTATTTAATAATTGATAACTGATCAACATATTGATTTACTCTGCCTTACAGAGACCTGGTTACAGCAGGATGATTATGTTGGTTTAAATGAATCAACACCCCCGAGTCATACTAACTGTCAGAATCCTCGAAGCACAGGCAGAGGAGGAGGATTAGCAGCAATCTTCCACTCCAGCTTATTAATCAACCATAGACCCAGACAGAGTTTTAACTCGTTTGAAAGCCTGATTCTTAGCCTTGTCCACCCTAATTGGAGAAAACAAAAACCAGTTTTGTTTGTGGTTATTTATCGTCCACCTGGTCCCTACTCTGAGTTTCTCTCTGATTTCTCAGACTTTTTATCTGATTTAGTGCTCAATTCAGATAAAATTGTTATAGTGGGTGATTTTAACATCCATGTAGATGCTGAAAATGACAGCCTCAATACTGCATTTAATCTATTATTAGACTCAATTGGCTTCTCTCAAAATGTAAAGGAGCCCACCCACCACTTTAGTCACACTCTGGATCTTGTTCTGACTTATGGCATAGAAA